>JAGFPH010001888.1:196167-229707 GCA_018207615.1 Philaenus spumarius
AATCTAACCTAAAAAAGCTGTTGGTTTTGAATAATAATAAACTGATAAGTAAAGTTGCTATGGTAATGAAAGTAAACAAACATGATGTGTTGCTACGTTTTTTATACGAACAGCTGTTTTTGTGCTCTATGGTCTGGTCTTGAGTCCATACAAAAGAGGCTGTTTAGTTTTTTCCTCATTTGAAACTTTTTCGGGAAACTTTTAGAATTTTCTTGATATAAAAAAACCTAGTTCAAACAGACTATTACGAACATTTTAAAACAAACAATAGCCAAATTGGTCCAGCCGTTCTCAAGTGATGCGCTTACAAAGGAACAATAATTAATTTTTATTATACAGAGTGTCTTGCAACCATATGAACAAACTTTATCACGTTATTCAGCATGTCAAAAGAAACAAAAAATGTAATATAACATGTGTCCTATCTCATTCCGTTTTCGGTCTGTCTGTCTGTGTTGTTTACAATATACTTAATATTTTTAGAAGTAGAAAAGATATTGAGCTCAAACTTTGTACACATATTTGTTGCGTAACCTTTTATCATTGTACGAAAAATTGGAACAATATTTTAAATATTTTCAAAGTGGCGGCCGTTTATAATTTTTAATGTCAAATATCTCAAAAACCGCTAACTTTACAAAAAAATTACAAGAGACAAAAAAGTTTACTTTTTTAATGACAAACTCAGCGGTTTTTTTATTTTGTCTGTAGCTTAAAAGACAAAAGCGATATTGACCAAAACTAAAAAGGAAAAATGTATTTCTTGGTAGTTGTCAACAATACCCAGAATTACTCTAGAAACAAAATATTTTAAAGTTATTTTGAGCTAAAATAATAAGTTATTTGCATAATGTTCCGAGCACTTTCTGAGCTGATTCCACTAGCAAAAATAACGAAAAAAGTTAATTTATTCATAGGTCTGGAAATGCTTCGTTAGATAGTTACAGCTGGCGAAAGATTTCACCCGTGTTTTAGATTATTCACAGAAACGAATCCCTATTGAAATATGTAAGGCGTTAATTAAGGTGTAAAATTTAATTTAATTTACGTAAAATGAGCATATAAATTTAATAAAATAGGTCCCAGTGCTTTAAGTTGGTCTATCTAAGCTAAACAAGCAGTTTTAAAAGAATAATAAACTGATTATAAATGCTGATTAAAGTTGCTTTGGTAATGAATGTAAACAAACTTGACGTGTTGCTAAGCTTTTTATATGAACAGCTGTTTTTGTGCACTATGGTCTTGAGTCCATACAAAAGAGGCTGTTTAGTTTTGCAAATTAAAAAAAAAAAAATAGCCAAATTGGTCCTGCCGTTCTAAAGTGATGCGCTTACAAAGGAACAGCAATTCATTTTTATTATACAGATTCACTTTACTCACGTCAACGGTTCAGCTGCGTGATCGAATTATTATTAAGTTTTAACATCAATTCATGCTTTCAATTCTACCTAATCACCCAATGCTATTTACGTAAACTGTGTACAAGCAGGTAAACTTTATAAACACTAAAACACCGTAGTTTGTTACTTACCCATAACTGTACATTTCGTTACATGTGTAGTGACAATAACGTCTGTAGTGTTGGCCGTACTGGTTGTATCCTCGGTATCGTACTCTTCACTCCAACTGCTGCTGTTGCTCGATTCTGCAACAACAACAACTGTATTTTTTAGTCAATGTACTCATGAAAGAAAGATAGAATAGTGGGTGTTTCTAAATTAATATCGGTGTTTTAAGGATTTGTAGTATTTATCTATACTAATATTATAAAGAGGTAAAGTTTGTTTGTTTTTATGTAGGGAGTAATCTCTGGAACTACTCAACAGATTGAAAAAATAGTTTTACTAATAAAAAGCTACTCTATCCCTGAGTAACATAGGCTATAATTCATTTCGATAAAACATTATTTATTTCAATATTTGTAAATTTATTCGGAAAAATTCTTAGGTTAGGCCTAGACTGATAAATCAACACATTAATTTACATTTATTACCATAGCAAACAATAGAATAAAATAACAGATAACAGCTGTGTGCTGAAATATTTCCATTAACAGCTAATTTCAAACTTTGTATTTCTAAATTTTAGGTTAGGTTTTTATTAAAGTGTAGACCTGAGCCATGCTGGTTCTTTTAACCTTTATTATAACAGCTATTATAAAATATACAAAATTATTTTATTTGAACATTTAACATTATTTACCGTCTTAGCTTTGGGGTTATTATTAATCCTACTCCTTTATTATAAAGAAAACATAACATGATTATGTGTATAGAAGGTTGTAACGGGGTTGGCGTGCGTAGCACGCAGGGGTTTCCCTTTAGTTACATATAACTTACAATTACTATAAGTAATACATAGAATGAAAGAGCAACTCAAACGGTTTTGTTGCCACACCTGTACGCATGCGCATGCACTATTTAATCTGTCTTCCGTTAGGAAGCGCTAGTAGCAATGATGGCGACTAGTGAAAAGAAAGCTTTTGGTGTTTTACAGTTTACAAGGACAAAATGTAATCCACCAAGTGATAATAACATCCATAGATAGTGCCGTCAGTTTGAAGACACCGGCTGTATTAGCAAAGAGTGACCAAGAGTGACTAAAGAATGCGTTGAACGAGTGAGAGCCCCAAGAAATCAGTTCGGAAGGATAGTCGTGAATTAGCTATTCCAGTGACTTCTGCGTGGAGAGTTTTAAAGAAGACGCTACCAACTACAGATAATATATAGGCGTGAATCCTGGCACTTGGGCCTCGGCCGGGGGTGTGGGAAAGGGCGTAAGTGGAGAAAAAAAATTTCCCACACCGCTTTCTAATGTGACTCATCCTTCGAACGAAGAAGTGGATGTTTTCCTCACCCTTAATACGTCCACTGCTACGCAAATTTCGTATTTCCTATGCTAGGAGCTGACCTTTTATTTTTTATATGTACAGCCTAAATTAGTAGAAATTACTTTATTTTTTATGTTTGAACCTTTCTACGTAATAATCCCTAGAAATCTTAAGGATATAAAGAACGATATTATTCGGGATCTGCGCTGTATCAGGTGTTGGTTTGCGACACATTACATGGTACTAAGTAAAAAAACTAAATATATGATTTTTTATTTAAAAAATGAAATAACTTTTGAAAATGAATTCAAATATCATGTATTGTCTTGCTCACCTGTTGTTCGGTGCAACTGTGAATCTATTGACAAAGTAAATAACCTGAAGTATCTGGGTGTAACATTAGATTATAAATTGTGCTGGAAAGAACATCTTAAGGAGCTAAATAGGAAACTTTATCTAGTATTGAGAAAGATGTCTTAAGACCATTTTGTAGCATTAAATTATTAAAAGTTATATACAATGCACTTGCACATTCTAAATTGAGATATGGACTGTTGGTGTGGGGTCCAGGATTTTGGAAAGGGGAGGGTTCAGTCCAAACTCCTGATAATTGTATAGCTGGGTGGGGGGTTCCAATAGTAGGTTTACGACGAAAATTGAACCAACATCATTGTATTTACATGTCTATTTTTTACAAACAAATTAAATCTCGTTTACATCTTTTTAGTATTGAATACAACAAAATAATATAATATGATTATGCCATCTATAACTGCTTCCCAAGAAATTGTTTAAGTACCAAAAGAAAAAAGTAAGCACTAAACTATTCTTATGTGTTTTACACAGGCCAGAGCTAAAAAAACTCGTTTTATAAGTATTAAATATAATACTAGAGGGCCCGTGCGCAAATTGCCCATTTTAATTTTTTTTTCTGTTTGTGAGAAACTCACCTACAATTTGAAGAAATTAAATTACTTTAAACTCACAGTTATTATAAAGTTAACCTTTTGAAGAGAAATTTATATGTTAAATTTATTAAGAAAAAATGATTTATTTTTCCTTCTAAGAACTTGAATTTGTTTTTCCATGAGAATAAAAATTTATAAAAACACAAAATAAGTTTAAAAAAAGGCATAAATTGAAGCCTAATGTTGTCATAAATATACAAATATATAATATAGCTACACATTATTTAATAAATAGGAAAATAAATTTTCTTCTATAATCTTGAATATGGTCAGGAGGCTATTCGAAACTTTTCCTTTTCTTTCGAGTCACAAACACGTCCATTTTAAGACAATACAACACGCTTTAAAATTAATTCAAATTTACTTCGAGAAGAACGTACGTCTCGTCTGTAATGTAGCAATGATGGACTGAGCACCCGGTTCCAAATAAAGAAATATATTCACCAAAACCAATGCGGTTGCGCAGGACACAGCAGTAGTGCGTAAAGAGGGAAAACAAAGGAAGAAAAAAACAACTCAACTGTCCCATCTGTGTTCATTACCAATAATTAATGGAAACTAACTTATGCGAGAAATATGAATCGCTTAGTCCAAGCTTTCCTTATTTCTGAACGAACGAAGTCATTTCTATTAATATGTAAATTATTAAGTTAGCAATCAAAAAATGTTGCTGAAAAAAGAGTAAATCAACACGTATTAGTTTTGTTTAAGACTGGAACAGAATAAGAGACTAACCGAGTTTATTAAACGCTAGAATTTTTTTTATTGTGGATTCCGCTAAATCATCTAAAGGAAATGTGAAGGCGAATTTCTGAGAAAAATGAGACCCTTCTTTTCTCACGGATAAGTTTTAGTGCCTATTTATTGTCCTTTTTATATCATTAATATAGTTATACCCTATTATATCATAAAATATATATATATAGTGATTACACATACACAATCATAATTTACGTTTTAGTCTGAAATCAATTCCATAAATTAAATAGAACAACCCCCTATTTTAGATTAATCCGAATGTATTACTTTTGACCGATCTAGATTGTCTTGCGTGAACTCGGAATCGGACTCTCGTTTTCGCTTTCATAACAGAATGATTCCGAACGTTCGGAATCGCATGCGTTCGGAAATAATCGGAACCTTCCGAATACTTTAATAATCGGAATCACCGAGAATTTGATACCGGACTCTCCCAACAATAGGCTATCCTATCTCTATCACTGACTGCCATGCACGTTGCTACCATCTTGATATGACCGAAAAATAAATTGAACTCAATCTTTTGACATGACATGATGAAAGGAAGGGGGGTCTGGACACCCCGGACCTCCCCCTTGGCTACGTCCCTGGGTGGTACATACCTAAGCACACTTATGCCTGTAATTAGAACTCAAAAACAAATAGATCCATTTTATATAAATCAAAATTAGAACACTCCTTGCCCTTATTTAGGCAGTTGAAAATTTTATCTGTGCGTAGAGTATATGTATATCTCATCCTAAATGCGGCTATAAAAGGAAAGCTGGATATGCCGAAATCCAATATACAAAATACCCGTAAAGAGCAGTATTGTGTTTTACCCAGAGCCAAGCTAACCATATTTCAGAAATGTTTCCTGTACCAGGGACCCAGATTTTTTAATGCTTTGCCAACAAACATAAAAATTATTTACGGAGTTAAACCTTTTTTGAAAAGCTTAAATAACTGGCTTCTTGATATTGAGGATATTGAAGCTCTTTTTTGTGCGCCTGGTTAGGTGCAATTAATATTAGTTTTCTCGCCGCTGTTTTTATTTGGTTGGAGGTAGTTTCAAGCCTTAGCTGAGATCACTGAAATTTGTATAATTATATGATTAATGTGGTAGCAAAACCTTCTGTTCTGCAAACATTTTTTTTGAAATTTGCTGGTAAACTGGCTTTGCCAACAAGGGTACCTATTATAATTTCCTTAAGTTCTTGAACCTTGCACAATAAAGTGTAGAATGATAAAATTGTATATAATTATGCGTAACATATTTTGTTTTCTTATATCAAGATGTTTTTTAGTTTTTTCATGTCTGTGTATTAATGTATTTAGTGTATAAGTAGAACAAATTATTTTATTTTATTATCTAGGAATATTTTACTGTTTTTATCATGTCTGAATGTTTGTACTTATCATGTTAGTGCTATTAATTGTATATTATGTATGTGGAAATACATTCTTTATTATTATCATTATATTTTAAAGCGGACGCACCTGTGCCTCCATAGCACATAGGCTTAAAGTTATCGTGCGAAGCACGCGATGCTCTGTGTATTGAAAATACTGACAATACGGGGGTTGGCGTGCGAAGCAGTGAACGTGTCAAACAGAGATGTACCGTATACTAATGTTTTTAGTCAGGTTAGTAGCGGTTTGCTTAAGTGCCAGCATTCGCTCCGGTATCTGTACGACCTTATCGTGTGCAGTCGTTACAAGCTCTAAAGTCTACAGAATACCGTACGGTTTATAAGTCAACTTTGCGAACAATATGTTGCCGCATGACGATGAAGAGATTCCGGATCGTGTTGTCTTCAGTGATCGACATTTCACATAAGTGGACATGTGAACACTCGTAATGTGCGCACCTGGTGGTCAGAAAGTCTCCACGATATGGTAGAGGTGCAACGAGACTCCAGCAAATTGAATGCATTTTGTGACCCGGCGGAAAGTTTATCGGCCTTTCTTTTTCCAAGCTAAACAGTCCATATCTGCTGGGCTGAGGTGCGATACATTCTACTAATATATTTCGTACGTACAGGCAGCTATCTTGAGTAGACTAATTTCCCAGAAAGTTGGTGGAAACCCTAAAATATATAAACTTAATTTTGGAAATTCGCTTAGCTCACGTCAGCTGATCAGCTGCGTTATCTAATTATTAGTTTTTACATTGATATGGAATTTTGTATAAGTTTTAATTCATTATTTACAATTATTTTGCGGTATTTTTTAACGAAGAAACCTTCCCAAACATATGTTGAGTTAAGTTTTGTTACATTTTCTAATAATAAAGTTTTATATTTTAAAATAATGGTTTTCATCTAAACAATGGTTAGCCGTAGCAGATTCATCAGGACTAAAATATTTTAAGTACAAAATTATTTCTTTAGCTGGTGCCTTCCTCCTTTTTTTCAGTTTGGCCTATATATTTCTTCAGACACATTTCACAGTTTATACAATAAGTTCCAGATTTGTATTGTTCTTAAATTGTATCTTTACGAACATTTTACCAAGATTTATTCTCAGCTCATTATTCTTATTTAAATTGGGGTTTTTCTGCAACATTAGACAATACCAATACTTCTACTGCCAACGTTTAAAAACACGAACTTAAGTTTAATTAAGTACACACTTATTTTCTTAATGTTTAAACAGTGTTAATCTACAGGGTGTTTCGTAACCATTCTACCAACCTTTACCGTGTTATTCAGAAGGCCTAATATTATTCCGTGTTATTGTACTAATAAATAGTACAATATAACATGTGAGCAATCCTGTTTAGGTTTGTTTGTATGTTTTGAAAAAAAGTAAATGTGTGCGGTCGTGGGACCCCCGTCAGGAACGAAGTTTATCACGCCTTTTCTTCAATTATTTTACCAGCCTTAACGGCAACATACACACATAATTTTAATCTTTCAATTGCCGTTTATTATTAGTTTGTTTTTTGTACAAATATTTACTGTTTCCATACGTTTATTATTATTATTATTATAAAGGTGTAGAATTAATTATAACATCAAAGCTAAGATGGCAAACACAGTTAAATGTCCATTCATTGTAAATACATTTGTACCAATCTTACAAAAGAATTAATTGAGGGAACGGAAGCAATGCTGGGCCACATAGATTGGTACTGTTCAAGACTTACCTTAGAATTTAAATATCACCAAAAGTAGGAATATTTCAGCTTATCTCTTACAATGCACAGGATACCTAAAGGTTACCTCAATAAACCATAGAATTATGTTAATTTTAGGTTTATTAACCAAGTTAAATAAAAGTTTATACGCCCTTAATACAAAAAGATAATTAATATGCCCTTAATACAAAGAAAGATTGAGATTTAAAAAAAAGGAAAACATATATATTTTATAAAATTTAATTTAAAAACCCTTCCCAAAAATAAAATTCAAAAACCCTCCCTTTTAATAATAATTACAGAAATTATACAAAAAGATTTACAAGTTACAAAGTTTTAACATGAAATACCATGGATTTGTTTTAAGAAAAAAATATATATATGTCGTTGGCCAACTCTAAAAGGTAATTATAAATAAATAAATAATTAGACAAATTTTTATTATGAGACGTCTCTCTATATATAAAAAAAAGGTGTTAAATTTCTAATGTGTAGCCCTTAGGGCTGAAGTCCGAAATGTGCTAGCTTGCTCCTCCCAATTTATTTAATACTAACATATCCTAAGTAGTACACATATGCAAAATTATTTTCAAAAATACAGCCTATTTAACACTTAATATAAAAAAAAAAAAAAAAAGCAGATAGTTCTCGTTTTTAAGTTAACTTCTGTCTCTAATTAAAGCTCAGTAGTAAATATTTTGATTAGGTATTCCATTTCTTTAGTTGCAAGGTAGGCCTTTTCTAATAGTGGTAGTAGCAGGTTATCTCATTGGTTTAAACATCTCCTGCCCTTGCACCAGTTTAACTGTATAACACAGATAACAATTTCCTTTTTAGAAAACTTACAGTTATTTAAATAAGCATAAAAGATAGTTCTTTGAGTTGACTGTTTTTATCAAATGTTGTAGCATAAATACCAAATTGCTACATAGATGGTGATTGTTAATATAACATGCGTAATGTTGCATAACACTGTCTGTACATGTTAGGTAAGCCACATGGTAATATAACAGAAATGCTAACGTTTAGTTACATATCAGCCATATATTCGGCTTATAGCTTATTAAAAGTTTTCGAAATCTGTTACACTGCAGAAATACTACACAGTTACAGTTAATTAATGCATAATACTTTAGGCTTGGTTGTGGAAGAATATTTAGGCTTGACAATGACCAAAATGATATCGGCTTTATAGTTTTGTAGGCTGTCAGATTTACATTTAGAATTTAGGCTGTAATAATTACATTTAAAGTTTAGGCTGTTGTAAAAAAGCAATATATAGGTTTCTCTAATAAGTTGAATAAAATGAGTTAGAAAGTTGTACATGAAACAAAGTGGAAATAACCTAATTAAGTTTTACAAGTAATATCTTATAATTATTAAGGTAAAGCTGAAATATCGTACCTGGTATGCGAAAACAAAGGGTTTAGAAGTAAATCATGTCCTTCACGACATACGTTACCCCGATTAAATTATTTAAAAATTCGGTAACATCACGAACACTCACAGCGTCTGAAAGTAACGGTCTAATAATATGGCCGACGCTTTCTAGTACAATCTTATGACAAAGCGAATTCACTTGACGAGATAAGACAGCTGATCGTTTGTCGGATAACAAAATGCCATTGGATACTAAGGCAGTGTGTACGGCTTCAGATACCGTACGGAGTCGACATCTGGCGGAGAAAAGGATAACTGGGTGAAGGTTAAATACAGAAAGGTTGTAAATCGGTAAAATAAATGATTGAAGTTGTTGATGGACGTTACACATTCAATAAACACAAAATGTTGGTTCATCAGTCTAGGCCTAACCTAAAATTATTGTGTGTATGTTTAATTTAACAGCAGCATACGTACACTAATTTTAGGTTAGGCCTAGAAAGTAATTTTAAGTATGTATGTTGCCGTTAAGGCAGGTAAAAGAAATTAAATATACACACAATAATTTTAGGTTAGGCCTAGACTGATGAACTGACATTTTAAGTTTATTGAATGTATTTCAGCGGTTGACGATAGTATCGCAACTACGCCGGACGGAACGATCGACTCTTAATTTAGATTGATGAACCGAAACAGATGTTTCTTGAATGTATTAACATTCATTGCCATAGCAACCAATTTGATAACGCTTTTTCGTTACGCTTATTTTCTATTTGTAATTGCCATAGCAACCAATTTGATAAAGCTTTTTCGTTACTCGTATTTTATATTTGTCATTGCCATAGCAACCAATTAATAACAATTAAATTACAAGTGAAAAAACATAGACCAAGACCGGGAGTTGAACCTGGGACCTTCATTAATTAATAACACTTTTTTTCGTTACGAATTACATTTTATATTTGTTAACGACTACCGCAACCCACGTTAAGGAACTTCGTTCCAAAATTACCTCATGAACAGTTAAAGATAAATTCATGAAACTTAGGATGAAATTTTATCACATTGGTTTACATAAATGTGCAACATTTTATTTTGCTAAATTTACTAAGATGTTACTGGTTTTCGGTGATTACTACATTCAAGGAAAGAGATAATTTGAACAACTTTCAGGCAGAATTATTGAATTTTCTCAGCTGTCCTAAACCCAATGTTAATACGTGATATACCATAAGGTTTTTTTAACTGCCTACATGTTAATATTTTTTCGTAAAAGCTTTAGTTTTTAGATATTTAACTTTGAAAAGTTTGAACCACCGCCATCTTAAAACGGATAACTCAAGCAAAATAAAATGTTGCATATTTATGTAAACAAATGTGATAAACTTTCATGATGTGTTTTACGAATTTATCTTAAACCGTTCATGACGTAATGTTTAAACAAAAAAGCATACAGACGGACAACTTCTAACCTAAGCAAGACAGGACACATGTTATATTGTATTATTTGCTAGTTTCTAGTTTGAATCTGATGAATAGCATGGTAACGTTTGGTAGAGTGTTTACGAGACAACCTGTATTTTTAAGAATTTTGTATACTAATCACTTTGTATTGTTATTTATTTGCCCTGTAATAGGTTTTTTTTGATATTATAAACTCTATATTTTTAAAGTATGAAATACAATTTGGAAATGCATCCAAAGAGCTTTAATTTTACATCCCGCTTGATCTGCATTCCTATTGAAATTGTTTTAAATGTCAAACCACTTTTCATTATCCAACACGAATTTTCTCTTTTATTTCGCACAGTACCGTTAAACCTGTCAGCTGACACTAACTGTGATCAGCTGTTGTAACAGTTTATAATCGTACGGTTGCCATGGTAACAACTTGTACTTGTCTAAGCAGTTTGCTTATTAAATTGTAATGCTTTATCTAAATATTACACGCGGAGGAAAAGCATCTGTGGCCGGAGCCATTAGTACAATCTGCGAGCATCTGTGACCACAGAGTGGACTAGTTACTTTGTGCCAACAGGATTACGTGATGAATTTAATATAAAGTGCTTTAAGTAAATACGGTAGATGTTTTGTATACACAGACGATATACCTCTTAAAGGTCTTTACTAAGGTACTATCTTAGGTCTTAGGGTCTTTTAAAAGAGAATATTAGGCGAATGTACAGGACTATAACCATATAAAGACGACCATTGTCAGGAGACCATATAAAGTACGCAATAAACTGAGACAAAAAACATAAACAATTTACGAGAGATAGAAAACTTCCAAAATGCAGGTTAAGTTTTCAGGGGCGAACCCAGGATTTGCTAAAGGGAGGGGTTGAAGCATAGTTTCAATGAATGGTGGTTTGGGGTGTATGAAATACCCCCATCAGAATATAGGGGTCCACAAGTTTGGTCAATATTTGTGATCTTTAAAAGGAATTTCAGCTGTAATAGTTCTTGATAAAAAATACATCTATGTAGTTTTTACATGTAAATCACTGTTGACCCAATAAATAGTTTTTAATAAGTAAACAGTGATAAATCAGGTCACTACAAAGTAAAGGTTTGTACGAGTAGACAATGTACCGAGAAAGTAAATGACGTTTTGATACGATGTTTCTCTTTAATATTCTATATAAACAATGTCCTTTCATTAAGCAAAACCCTAGTCCTACTGCGCATGCTTTAGGATCTAGGTCTCCGCCTATCCTGTTCCAAGTGCCTCTGTCCTAATCAAAACTCTAATGCTACTGCACATTCGGCAGAATCCAGGTCACGCTATCCCTCTCACTCTACAACGATCCATGTTTCTCTATCCTTATGCAAATTCTGTATCATCGGTAAAGCTGTGAATACCGAACACTATTCGTGTGTCAATCTCACACAACTTCGATTTATTTCGAATGACCCTCAGATGATCGTTACAGCCAATTAACAGCTGTTTTGTTACAGCTGTTGTGCTTTAAATAGTTGTATTTGCTGACGAGCCTTCAGTTTCCCATTTACTGGAATTCCAATAGTCGATAAATTGCTGTGAACCGGCTTGTGATTGAAAAAGGGATTTAATTACAGTAAAGTTGGCAGCAATGTTATTGACAGGTTGGCCGGCCAGAGGGAAATAATTGTTTTCCATTCATCACGTCTCGCACAACTAATATTAGAAACCTAAGCAGGGTATAAATAAGTGTGGATATATTATGTTTTTTTGCAGCCATTCGTTAAGGTAACTTCTCGACAGAGATGAAAATATTAAATACTAGGGGAAACCCCTGCGTGATCCACACGCAAACTGCGTTGGAACCTTCTATACACATAATCATGTTACTGTATGTTTTCTTTGTAATAAAGGTGTAGGATTAATAATAACCCAAAAGCTAAGATGGTCAATAATGTTAAACGTTCGAATCAAATTATTTCGTATATTTTATAATAGCAGTTATAATAAAGGTTAAAAGAATCAGCTACGATCAGGTCTAAGCTTCATTAAAAACCTAAAATAAAAGTTAGAAATACAAATAATTGCTTCAAAGTTTGAAATCAGCTGTTAATGGAAATATTTGTGCAAAAAGCTGTTTTATCTCTTATTTTATTCAATTGGTTCCTCTGGTAGAAAATGAAAATACACATGTTGGTTCATCAGTCTAGGCCTAACCAAAGATTTTTTCCGACTAAATTTACAAATATTGAAATAAAAAATGTTACTCAGGGATAGTGTAGCCTTTTATTAGTAAAACGTCTTTTTCAATCGGTTCAGTAGTTCGAGAGATTACCCCCTACATACAAACAAACAAACAACAAATTTTACCTCTTTATAATGTTAATATAGATTTTACTTCTGATTTAAAGATTAACTGATAAAATATATACTATTAGTACAAGATGAACTGCCCTCGCTGTTAAACGAGTGATGATCATCGATACTTTGATTCTGTAAAAACAATTCAATCCTTATACATACTGAATTGCACATTAATAACTCGACTGAGATTTTACACAGGGTGCTTCAGGAAGAAAGAAAAAATGTAATATAACATGTGTCCTATCTCATTCCGTTTTCGGTCAGTCTTGTCTGTATGTGTTTTTTACAAAATACTTAATATTTTTAGAAGTAGAAAAGATATTGAGTTCAAACTTTGTACAACTATTTGTTGCGTAACCTTTTATCACTACTGAACGAAAAATTAGAACAATATTTTAAATATTTTCAAAATGGCGGCCGTTTATAATTTGTAATGTCAAATATCTCAAAAACCGCTTAAATATCTTAATTTAATTTAATTTACGTAAAATGAGCATATAAATTTAATAAAATAGGTCCCAGCGCTGTAACTGCAGTAATTGTTACAATATTTGACCCAAAACACAAAATTCAATCTAAAAAAAAAAAAAATTTCTGTAGGATTTTAGTACATTAACTTTGTGAAATCGGTATAAACCCTCAAACGTATTATATCTTGTAGAGAATTTATTTCTGAAGATATTTGTGTAAAGTAGTTAAATAAAAAAACTCAAAATTAAATTAAAATATCTCGGAAAAGGCATATCTTTAAAAATAAATGAATGAATTATAAAATATCCACCTTTTTTGTTTTGTACTGGTTACCAAATAATTTGATATTCAAAGATTGTAAATAATTCACTATTAATAAACAGCTAATACTTTTATCTGTAAACATGGTCACATTGTTGTTATTTCTCATTCGATTTTCTTAGTTAAGCTACCGTTACATTTGTATTTAAATTTGGATATTTTATCATTCATAAATTTATTTTTATAGATATGCTTTTCCTAGATATTTTAATTTAATTTTTGGTTTTTATTGACCTATTTTACACAAATATCTTCAGAAATGAATTCTCTACAAGATATGTTTAATACGTTTGTGGGTTTATACCTATTTCACAAAGTTAATGTACTAAAACCCTACAGAAAACATTTTTTTTAGACCGAATTTTGCGTTTTAGGTTAAATATTGTAAAAATTACTGCAGTTACAGCACTATTTTATTAAATTTATCTGCTTATTTTACGTAAATTAAATTTTACACCTTAGTTAACGCCCTACATATTTCAATAGGGATTCGTTTCTGTGAGTAATCTGAAACACGGGTGAAATCTTTCGCTAGCTGTAACTCTCTAACGAAGCATTTCCAGACCTATGAATAAATTAACTTTTTTCGTTATTTTTGCTAGTGGAATCAGCTCAGAAAGTGCTCGGAACATTATGCAAATAACTTATTATTTTAGCTCAAAATAACTTTAAAATATTTTGTTTCTAGAGTAATTCTGGGTATTGTTGACAACTACCAAGAAATACATTTTTCCTTTTTAGTTTTGGTCAATATCGTTTTTGTCTTTTAAGCTACAGACAAAATAAAAAAAACCGCTGAGTTTGTCATTAAAAAAGTAAACTTTTTTGTTTCTTGTGATTTTTTTGTAAAGTTAGCGGTTTTTGAGATATTTGACATTAAAAATTATAAACATCCGCCATTTTGAAAATATTTAAAATATTGTTCTAATTTTTCTTACATTCATAAAAGGTTACGCAACAAATAGGTGTACAAAGTTTTAGGTCAATATCTTTTCTACTTCCAAAAATATTAAGTATTTTGTAAAAAAACACATACAGACAGACCGAAAACGGAATGAGATAGGACACATGTTATATTACATTTTTTTGTTTCTTTTGACATGCTGAATAACGTGATAAAGTTTGTTCATATGGTTGCAAGACACCCTGTATAGGCCAAACAGGAAGAGCATTCCATCGAACAGCTGAAGAAAAAGAACATCGACGGCAATAAATAAAATTATGCACGTCACCTCATTGACGGAAACCACCCCTACACAGATTCCAATCTACCACTGCAAATATGCAAACAAATGGAAATATATGGATGCTACCGATGAGTTTGAAATTGACAAAGCCTTTAAACACAATAACTACGTCTTAATGAACGACCAACTCAATTTCTCCTCGATACATTGCAATCAAATCTTAGATAAACATCGCTGTAAAAATTGGCGTCCATTGAATGCTATACTATATAGCGCTTTAAAGCTATACTATATATAGCGCTATATATCTATAATATATAGCGCTACAAAGCTATAATATATTATAAAGAAGGCTGTTATATTAAACAACAAACGTTACAGCTATGTTACAGCATTCAACAAACGTTGCACCGCATTCCTATTATATTTTATAGCGCGCTATAGGCTATAAAGTTTAGCGATATAGTGCACCTACCAAGCTTGGATATATTTATCGCGCATAGCAGTGTTGGCGCATGCTTACAAGCATTTCCCGCCGTCCAACTTATTATCTAGGTTTTTAAGACGTGGTTTTATTGTATTTTAATTGCATTAGTTGTCATGTAGAAGAAAATGGAAGGTTCAATAGAAAAAATCCGCCAAGGTCCATTTAAAAGGTGGGTGGGTTAACAGGTAACTCTGACTACAAAAGCCTAAATTTAAAGAAAACGAGTTGGGAAGTGACAGCGAAGAATTTAAATAAAAGTGGTAAGTTATCAGTGATTTCGTAGGGTATTGTTAGTAAAATAAACAATGTTACAATGTTTGATTTATTTTATTTAGCCTATGTCATATATATGTATTCGCACTCTAACGGCCGTAATATTTTTATCTTTATTGATACAAAATAATAATCAAATAGGCCTACAGTTAGTAATCATTATAATTAATTGTACGCACTTACCGAGTTAAAACGCCCTCAGTATTATAGTTAGGTACGCCTAGAGTCTATCGCTTTTAAATAGTATTTTTTAAGTGGTATATTTTTATTTGTATCCAATAAATCTGCCTGTGATATTCCATGGGGGCTTATTAGTATCCATATTTATGACTAGGCAGGTCGTATAAAATCGGATATTTCCCGACACATTCAATGAGTTGTTCGTCGTTGTTTATTGTAAATAAACGAAAAATCACTTCCGTTAAATTCTAAAAGTATCGTTGGGAATTAATTTAGAAAGCCGGGAGGAATAGACCTACTGAAGCAGCACTGACAACTCTAAACGGACGGGCGCCGCACCTGTGGGAATCCCTCTATTCCCATAGAATATTGTTTTTCACTGATACGGAAACACGGATCCATACGGCACTGACAAGCCACCGGACCTGTGTAAATGTGCCTTAATCGTATTAAATTGTTTTGTATTTTTATTTCCTAACACTGAGCGGTTTTATATCCAGAACATACAATATTAGTATAAAGATATATTGACAACCACTTTAAACAGCTTTGCCAATCACAGATTACAGAATAGAATAGCAGGAGCCTTATAATTATATTACAACTAGTAAGATCCCGCGAAAAATCACGTACAGATTGATTTTATACACATGGGAAAAAATATTACCTGAAAACTTTAAGTTTAATGTGTTATACAACTATTGAAGGCTAAATATGACTTATGTATTTTGAGGTTAGAAGTCGCTGAAAATGTATATTTTTTGGCAATCTGTTTTGTATACTTCGTTCTTAACAAGAAAATAATACAAAAAACAACGAACTACATTTAGTTTGGTGAAATAACTGATTTTAAATCGTAGGCCTACTTATAAACTGTTTTAACCTCGAATATTTTAAGTACAGTAATTTAGTCGAAACTATACTACTCTTCACTTTAAAATTCATTTAGTTTTCACCGACAGTAGGCCTATATTTTCTAAAGAAGCTCAAACTTTTATAATTCTAATAAAATTGCAATAATTCAGACTAATAGCTTAAGAGGGTGACAGTTTAAAGTATAGTTTTATCTTTGTACGCCTAGGTTGTTTTTAGGTTGTCAAGAATTGAGTTAACATAAAGGATTGCTAAAATTCATACATTTTCAATGATTTCTAACCTTAAAACTGATCATGTAGCATATTGTGGGCTACTTTAGTTTTAAAAGTAAAACTAAAAAACAACCAACATCCAGACATAAGTTCGTTTTGACTGAAGTTATACACTTGTAAACATAAACCAAAAGAATAATCTAGACTGTGTTTTGTTAAATTAATACTGACTAGGGGAAACCCCTGCGTGCTCCGCACGTCAACCTTGTCGGAACCTTCTATACGCATAATCATGTTATGTTTTCTTTATAATAAAGGTGTAGGATTAAAAATAGCCCCAAAGTTAGGATAGTAAGTAATGTTAAATGTTAAAATCAAATTAGTTCGTATATTTTTATAACAACAGATATAATAAAGGTTAAAAGAACCAGCAAGGCTCAGGTCTTCACTTTAATAAAAACCAACCTAAAAGTTAGAAATACAAATAATTGCTTTAAAGTTTGAAATCAGCTGTTAATGGTAATATTGGAGCAAACAGCAGTTTGATCTGTTATTTTATTCAGACCGCAAACATCGGATGACAAACCCTGCTCTTTTTTGGTGCACACATAGATTGGTGCGGCAATCTTTATTTCGCAACAGCTCAAAGCATACTAATGCGATAATGCAGCAACTTAGCACAGACGAAGCCAAAGATCAGACGTAGCGTCTGCTCTGGTGAAACCACAACGCGATGGTGCCACCATGAAAAGAATTTGAAAAATATTGCATATTGACTTATCCTCGTATAAATACAAATATATCGATACATTGAGAAAAATAGATCGATAAACTGTTGCCATTACTGATTGTGACGGTAAGCCATTTTAATATAATTATTTAATGTTGGATATTATTGTTTTGCCTACCTGTAATGTTGTCCAAAGGAAGTACACTAGCAGTGGTATTCCAGCAATGTTGTTGTCCCCACCAACAGAACATATTGCCGTTCAAACAAAGGCATATCTCGCAGGGGTCGTCTCGTTCTATCTGCAACATCAAGCAATAGTTCATTGCACTACAGCACAAACATCGATCCTTCTGACTTATAGTAATTATTAGAGAAAAGCTCATAAATAATGATATTAACAAGGTATCTGTTCTTCTTACAGGAGCGGATGGATTTTAAACTCCCCTTTCACTCCCATTAGGGAAATGTATTCACTACGAGCTGCACTTTGAAGATTTTGAATTTACAATAATTTCGAACGGAGTCCATACTAGAGTGCCATTCCGTATTAGAGTGCTCTTAATAATATCATTAATTAAGTCGTACTTTACCTACAGTGGCACTGTAGTCAGTGACACGACTGTGGAATTGGCTAATAAACTCCAACGCTCTCAAAATTATTGTGTTCGATTTATTTTGTATTTAAAACGTTTTTTTTTTAAACTTGATGCATTTAGATCTTTTCATATTTTAACTACGTTGCATGGTGTCAAACTAGAGTGCCGACTTACTTGGCAAATTAGTTTAATTTTGCCTCGTGTATAAGTACAAGAAAGGGGTTGACAATACTAATCATTCCCAAGCACAGAACTGTAAAGTATAGTAAATCTTTTACAGTAACGGCATGTCGCTTGTAGAATTCGCCAACAGATTCCCTTAAAAGTATTGATAGCCGTGCTCGATTTGCAAAATCATTGAAACTTCATTTCATGAATGGTATGGACTGATATCTTTGCTTGGAGTGTGTAGGAGAAGGAATCTATTTAGTTTGCTTATACAAAACCCTAGAGCTACAAAGGAAAGGGCATTTCAAAGACGTTTCCGAGTTAATGTCTGGGCAGGAGTCATACGGGTTCAATTAATTGACCCACATATCTTTGAAGACACATTAAATGGACCAATGCACTAAGATTTCTTGCAGCACACCCAACCTACCCTCGTAGATGTACTAGATAAAAATCAAATAGATAATATGATATTTCAACAAGATGGCGCTCCTCCCTATTTCACTAACGAGGTAAGAGATTGGCTTACTCTCAACTACCGTACGTGGATTGGACAAAGCGGAAACGTCGCGTGGCCAGCCAGATCTCCTGATCTTACGCCCATGGACTTTTTTGTTTGGGGGTTTCTAAAAAGAGAAGTGTACACTAAAGCTGTAGACAATGAAGAAAAGCTGAGAAACCGACTAACAGTTAATAGCTTAGTTGAGAGAAACATTGCCTTTTAAAGTTACAGTTGCTGCAATGAGGAAAAGATCACAATCATGCATCAGACGTGAAGGCAGGCAGATTGAACAAGACTTTTAAATTGATAAAGATACAGATTTTTCATGACTAGTGCCTTTTTTGTGTGTTTTCAGTCGAAATAAATACTTTCTATGCTTTAAAACTTTTAATAAAATAAATTTGAATTACAAATAAATTAATTCGTTATTGTTTTTTTTTTTATTAAAAACTCAGTTGCCCATCGCCATGGGCCAATAGGCCTGTGCGGCGACCTAAAGACCGCTGACGTACCCCTTCGGCATTAGTAACATGGGCCGGCCAGTGGTGACCGCTCATCAATGCCGACAGCCGGAATCGAACCTGCAAAGTCCGACTCCGAAGGCCAACTACCTTGGTACTATTGGTATTGGTATTTCATCATAAACAGGTCAATAATTATGTTAACGCCCATTGCCGCCCCTTAGGCGAATAGGAAAAGTCACTTCTAGTATACCACTATAAAGCTTGAGATGTGGGAAAGTTTTTTGTGATATTTGACAGTTTGTAGTATGAGGCATAAGAAAAATTTCTTAAGTAAATTGTAGCGCCCTTTTTCTTAATTTTCTAAAATATTTTTTCAATTAGATTTTACAAGGCTTTACGAGAGCTTGACTGTGACAAACTATACTTATTCTGATAGGAAATTTTGTGTACTTTCCAAAAAAGTCATAAAAAGTTTCAATATGTTAGGTGAAAGTTGAAACAAATGAGATTTTCATGGGCAATGTCAAGAAATTTGAAAAAATCTAAAATTACTGTTTCTGGAAGGGGGTGTGAGATAGAACTGACCGAATTGCGTAGTTTTGTTGCAATTTGCATGCATAATAACGCCTTGCAATTTTTCACACTGACTACCAATCACCCTGTATAATTCTGAATCCAAAAAGTGTCATAGAGTAAAAAGAGTAAAAGAGTATATTTAAAAAAAGTAGTACAGCAAAATGGGGCAAATCAGAAAACACGATTTCTTTGGTTTTTTGGCCACCAAGTACTAGAGACGTTGCTAGAGATATTGGGATTTCTAATTGGAAAGTTTGGGATGTCTTGAAAAAAAAACTCTATGCATTTCATTTGCATCCTGTTCAAGCTTTAGAAGAAACTGACTTTGGCCCAAGAGTTCAGTTTTCTAGGTGGTTAATAGTGACATGGATTCTATAAAAGATTTTGTGGACCGATGAATCGTTGTTTACTAGGGAGGAAGCTTTTTTTAATTGTCACAACTTGCATCACTGGTCAGAACAAAATCCTAGAGCTACAAAGGAAAGGGCATTTCAAAGACGTTTCCGAGTTAATGTCTGGGCAGGAGTCATAGGGGATCTATTAATTGGCCCTCATATCTTTGAAGACACATTAAATGGACCAATGCACTTAGATTTCTTGCAGCACACCCAACCTACCCTCGTAGATGTACACGATTTCTTTGGTTTTTTGGCCACCATGTTTATTCGGTTAAAGATATGGATGTGCAAATTTCACCGTTACTTTTGTCTTGCAATTCTACATTGAAATGATTTATCATATGACCACCTTCCCATTTAAAATCATAAAGTTACATTCAAGATGGTGGATATTTTTTTTGAAATCATATTAAATTAGTTCTTTTTTAAAAATTGAATAGGTTCCTGAAAGTACGGAGTTGATATGTGCGACAATTTTTAAATTATTAACTGATGGCCGGACTTTTCTACCACTCTGTATATATATTTTCGTAGGGCTATATATAATATGTGTTCGCACTCTAACGGCAGTATTTTAAGTCCAATTTGGTACACACGTTGGTTTTCGACGTCGCTCAGAGGAGTTCGTAAACAAAAAACATCCAATAACAGGAAGCACGTTTTCTATAGGAAGTAACTATTTTTTAGATTTTCGTAATAGAATAAAGTTTTGTTGTTGTTTAACACAATAAATATAGGAGAGTATTCTGCACATTTGGTTTTTTACACGACATTATAGCCCGTCTGGTTCCTCCGAAATCGAAACGTAAAACACCGTAAAAGTACAAAGTTGAAATCCAGCGAAGCGAATTTGTCAGCTGAAAGTGGAACGAAGCAGCGCCTGAGCCGAGACTGGAGGCTGAGGTGCAAACAAATTCTACAAATGTATTTCGTTCACGTAGGCAGCTATTCAGCATCATCGTAAGTAGACCAATACAATTTCCCAAATAGTCGGTTAAACCTTAAAATCATGTGAGCTTAATTTTGGAAATTCGCTCAACTCACGTCAGCAGTTCAGCTGCGTGGTCGAATTAATAGCAAATTTCCATAGGAAAGATGAGTGACCCTTATAGTGAGACCTAAGGTCGGAAGTAGTAAATGAGCACCGATCATGGTCCCCAGAACACTTTTTAGGGTATCATTAAAAATTATATACAGTGTGTAAATTAAGTATCGAAAAAAATATGTATTCCTCAAACTAAAATAGGTATAAATATTTTGTTTGTGGCATTGACTCTTAACAAACGTTCCTGATTTTCTGACATAAAAAAATACATTTTTTACAAAATTTTGTAAGATGGAGGAGTAAAAATAAAATGTACGAACTCGATTTTTAAGCAATTTCATATGTCAAGCACTTTGAAATAAACATTTTTTGTCTCTTGAAATTTTTTCTAAAAACTCTTCCTTTTCGAGATATTAGCAACTTTATGTCAATGTATTTCAACACGTTTAGGGCCGCCATTTTGTTTTGGGTGGTCCGATTTTTATTTTCTTTATGTCATTTTCCTAGTCTTAAATAGACCTTTAAAATGAGGTATCACATGACCATACTTCCCATTTAAACATTTAAGTTACCCCCTACCCGCCACCCCCTTAGGGGGTTGACTTTTTTTTATGTCAGAAAATCAGACAGGTTTGTTAAGAGTCAATGCCACAAACAAAATATTTGTACCTATTTTAGTTTGAAAAATACATATTTGTTTCGATACTTAATTTACACACTGTATATGTGTGCGTGTTCGCACTTTAGCGGCCGCATTTTAAGTCCGATTTGGTACACATGTTGGTTCACTTCATCGCTCGGAGAAGTTCGTTACCTAAAAACATCCAACAACCGAAAGCACGTTTGTTTGACCGGGAAGTAGGCTAAACTATTTTTATTAGATTTTTCGTACGAAAATGAAATTTTTAGAGTTTTATCTAACAAAAAAATGTAGGATATTATTCTGCACATTTTGTTTTTCACACGACCTTATAGCTCGCTTCCGTCGAAATCGATCATAGCGTAAAATACCATCCGGTTCAAATCCACGTGGGGTGGGGGGGGGGTGGACCGTGGGGCATCTTACAAGTCATGTAAGAGGTGCAAACTTGCGAAGCGAGTTTTTTCGTTGCGAGTGGAACGAAACATCATGTGAGACGGACTGGATGCTGATTTACAAACAATTCTACTAATATATTTCGAACACAGAGGCAGCTATTCAGCGCCTTCGTGTACAATTCCCAAATAGTTGGTTGAAACCCTAAAACATTTAAACTTAATTTTGACAATTCGCTTAACTCACGTCAGCGGTTTAGCTGTGTGATCGAATTATTTTGATTTGTAATCAGACGGAGCAAGGTAAATTTAGTAATAAGGACTTTAGTATGGACAAGTAAAAAAAAAACAGCTGTTTTCGGTGTAATATAGTGAAAAAGTATTTGTTTGAATATTGTGCTAAAGAGAAATAATTTTAAAACTGTTGTTTGTAGTGAAATATTGTAACTATCGGATTTAAAAACCCCGTGTAGCTGGTGTAAATAATATACACTCCCAGCAGTGGTTCCATTACATTTGCATATATGTTAACATACAAGGTATACCGCAGTTATTATATCCAATGCACTCGTGTGTTTATTTAAAATATTGGAATTGATTTAACAAAAAGCTATAAACTGTTTTCCTGTTATTTACCTGAAATACAGTTTGTTACTATTTAAGTTTATACTGCATGACCAGCAGGTTTATAATCTACATTGTGGTGGGTTTTTAATTTTTGTCCGCCATCTTGGATCCGCCATATCGTATTGAGCTTTACTTGTTTAATAGGAAGGTGGACACATGACACGTGATTTCAAGAAACACAATGACGTAACCGGTTTTTCTGTTAATGACTTCGTTTTCAAGCTTTGAATATTGGCGTGACAAAAAATAGTGTTAACAATAAACGATGTAAAAACTTCTACAAGAACAAAATTTTATTGCATTTTAAAATCGTAATGCATTTAATGACGAACTATATTTAGGTCTACAGTGTTTATTTATAATTATAGTTGCGGTCAACCTAACTCTGAACCAAGAAAAGGTTAGTAGGCCAGTCGGTAGAGGTAATTTTAGACCTAAAGTTCCAGTAATTTACAATAAGGCTGATTTTCTTTTTATAAGTACATTCAATTATGTAGATTAACATAAAAAAAGTTTACCAGTCTATCGATTTCCCAAAGTCGAAAAAAAATCGATTATCATTTTTTTTTCGATTATCCTTAATATTTCGAGCTGGGATGAAGATAGAGAAAAATAAAAAATACCACCGTGTAGGGGAGGTACTTGTAAACAAAAAAGGTCATATGTATTTATTTCCTCCGAGCAATGGTTTGTCTGGAAAAATTCGACAATGCAGGTATGTATTTTGCAGCAGGGGAAATCACTAAAAGGTGACATCTTATTCATATATGAAGCGTTGGCTCATTCTAAATTGGCCAAATTTTATTATATCGAATTGAAACTTGACGTAGGAGTTAAAATATATATTTTAAACATTTATGCTGAGTCTCAGCTTGTTATCTTGAAAATGGCCCGATCTAGGAGTCGATTTCGATTATCGATTTTAGGAGTACCGGACCCACGAACTAATTTCAATCTATTCCAGTTTCGTCAATTTTTGGAATATCAACACCAAATTTGTTTTACAAGTTTAGTACACCAGTATAAATATTCTTAGTAAGTATGAACGATTTTTTTCTTGTTATTTTTAAAAACGAGGCGCTTGAAAATAGTCTTCTGTTTTACCTATCTCGTTTTAACTATAACACTTTTGTATTCAACGACTCCATTTTCGACATTTTTGTACATATCGATTTAAAAATTGGTACAGAAGTTAAATACAATTGTTTTTTGCTACACTTATTTTAAAAACTATATTTTCAAAAAATGACTAATCTGCAGCTGATCAACTCAAGCGTTTTGATGACAAATCTAAAAAGGTCTAAAATTATACTTTTTTAATTTACTTGTGCTTTTAAAAGTAAATAATGAAAAAGGTTTATACTCCTTGAACTTGTTTGAATATATATATTTAACTTGTAAAAAAACTTTCAGATTGATATTTTGAAAATTTTCTAAACTGGAGCCGATTAAAATTATTTCGTGGGTCCGGTACTCCTAAAATCGAGAAACCCATTGATGAGTCAAGTGGCTCTAGATCGGGTCATTTTCAAGATAACTATAAGATATTATATGAATAAGATGTCCCCTTTTAGTAATTTCCCCTGCTGCAAAATACATACCTGCATTATCGAATTTTTTCCAGACAAACCATTGCTCGGAGGAAATAAATACATATGACCTTTTTTATTGAAAAATACCTCCCCTATACGGTGGTATTTTTTATTTTTCTCTATCTTCATCATAGCTCAAAATATTAAGGATAATAGAAAAAAAATGATAATCAATTTTTTTCGACTTTGGGAAATCGATAGACTGGTAAACTTTTTTTTATGTTAATGTACATACTTTAAGGTACTTATAAAAAAAAATCAGCCATATTGCAAATTACTGGTAGTTTTAACCTATACCGACTGGGCTATAGGGTCTTCCGCCCATCCGACCCTAATTAGTGACGCTTGGCTGCACTCAATGAAAACAAGTACTGTGTACCTAGTATAGATCCTCCGCCCTTGCTAGCTTCGCTCACCAACCCCCGGGGCGAAGTAAATGGAAACCGACTACAGATTGTATAATCTGATATTTTCACTGAAATTACGATTGATTAGGACAGAGGCACTTGGATCTGGGTAGGGTGGTGAGGGTGCGTTGCGCTAGATCCTGACGTATACGCAGTACGACCAAATTTTTGTGCGCTGGTTCAATACAGGCATAACCTACCATTGAGTTAATCTTTTGATCCAAATCAGCTGTTTTTATTTCAAATGTATCCAGTTCATGTTGGAATTTATAATGAAGTAAGACTTTTTCGTTGATTTTTGTTTGCGTTTGCTTTTATTTTCTTAACCTAACCTAAAAAAGCTTTTGGTTGCGAAGCTTAATAAACTGATTCTAAATTTACCAAGTTGGTTGATATGGTATTAATTGTAAATGCTTTCAAGAAATGTGTGTTGGTTCAGTACAAGCATAACCTAAAATTGTATTAATAAGCTTTTCATCCAAATCAACTGTTTTATTTATAATGTATTCAATAGATGTTGAAATTATATTACCGTAAGACTTTTTGTTTGAGTTTGCTTTTATTTTCTTAACATAACCTAAAAAAGCTTTTGGTTGCGAATAATAATAAACTGATTCTAAATTTGCCAAGTTGGTTGATATGGCAATAAATGTTAATGCCTTAAAGAAATGTGTGTTTTTTCAGTACAGGCATAACAGAAAATTGTATTAAGTTTTTTATCCAAACCAACTGTTTTATTTATAATGTATTCAATAGATGTCGGAATTATAATACAGTAAGACTTTTCTTTGATTTTTGTTTGTGTTTGCTTTTATTTTCTTAACCTAACCTAAAAAAGCTTTTGGTTGCGAAGTTTAATAAACTGATTCTAAATTTGTGAAGTTGGTTGATAAGGTATTAATTGTAAATGCTTTCAAGAAATGTGTGTTGGTTCAGTACAAGCATAACAGAAAATTGTCTTAAGCTTTAGATCCAAATCAGCTGTTTTATTTCAAATGTATTCAATAGATGTCGGAATTATAATACAGTAAGACTTTTCGTTGATTTTTGTTTGCGTTTGCTTTTATTTTCCTAACCTAACCTAAAAAAGCAATTGGTTGCGAAGCACAGTAAACTGATTCTAAATTTTCCAAGTTGGTTGATATGGTAATAAATGTAAACGCTTACAAGAAATATGTGTTGGTTCAGTACAGGCACAACCTAAAATAAAATTATTGTATTAAGCTTCTTATCCAAATCAATTGTTTTATTTATAATGTATTTAATAGATGTTGAAATTATATTACCGTAAGACTTTTTGTTTGAGTTTGCTTTTATTTTCTTAACCTAACCTAAAAACGATTTTGGTTGTGAAAAGTAATAAACTGATTCTAAATTTGCTAAATTGAGCCCTGTGGCAATGAATGTACTGTAAATACATTCAACAAACATGCGCTGCTAAGCTTTTGATCCCAACAGCTGTTTTATCTATTATTGGGCTATGAGTGAACTACCGTATTTTCACTATTTTTACACTATGAAATCAAAGTTTTGCAAACTCCTTTCTTGATCCCATAAGAATATACTTTTAATTTTCGTATTTTTATCTTAAGTGTTTTTGCTCCACGTTTATTCTTTGCCAGTCAGTCAGGACAAAGCCGCTTATAATATATATATAGACTAGGGGCTCACCGACCCCGGTGACCGAAGTAAACCGATTATTTTATACTACGATATTTTCACGGAAATTACGACCATACGCATCTAATATAAGACACGACCAATGCTAATAATTGAAATTGCGGCATGTTTTGTAATTTCACCATTAATATTTAAATAATCAACATTTTTTTTTTTATATTACCTGGAAACAATATAATATGTAACACCAGATGTTTGATTTATAATACAGTAAGCCTTTATTTTGCTTTTACCTAATTTAAAAATACAAAAATTTAATAATGTTGTCAATAATAATTAGATAAAATTTGGTTGCAAACAAACGTGTTTTGGTTCATTGTAGGCCCAACATAAAAATTCATAACAAAATCTAAATTTTCCAATTTGGTTGCTTTGGTAATTACATGCTTCCTAGAACTATCTGTTGGTTCAGTAAATCCTAACCTAAAATTGTGTTAAGGTTTTTAGTTTTTATCCAAATCAGCTGATTTATTTATAATATGTAACACTAGATGTTTGAACTGAATTATAATACAGTATGAATTTTTAGTTGGTTTTTGTTTGTTTGCTTTTAGTTTGTTAATCCAACTTAAAAATGATGTTGGTTGTGAAGAATAATAAACTGTTTATAAATTTGCTTAATTGGTTGCCATGGTAATGAATGTAAACAAATATGATTGTGTTGCTAAGCTTTTGATCCAAACAGCAGTTTTATCCGTATTTTCGCTATTTTTACACTTTAAAATACAAATTTTGCAAAGCCTTTCTTCGTGTACGTCTATGACCATATAAGAATTTATCTTCAAATTTTCTTACTGTGTTTGTATCTTACGTGGTTTTTGCTCCAAGTTGATTCTATGTCAGTCAGTCAGGACAAAGTAAACGGCTACATGAACTGAAAAAATATTCCATTGCTAATCTCAGCAGATATTTAATCACAAGTTAAATATTTCGATTCTTCAGCATATTGGACACATGTGCCATTGATCACAACGGAGGTATGGAAAACTCATTGTAACGGTGTCCAAGTCACAATTTAACTTTTATCAGCCGTTATGCATTTTTATTACGCGTTTCAAAGCGTACGTTTCATCATCAGATGTATTAAAATGTTCACATCACATACAACACACAACTTTGATAATAATTCGATTATTTAAATATCTTCAACGGCTCATTCGATGATTAAAATCATTCGATTATTCCATCACTACACCCAAATCCTAACAGTCATAGTAATGGGCAGTACGACTCCTTTCAGTGAATCGTCTCACAAAACTCAGCTCTCCTAAAAGAATCGACTCAACTCGCTCAGTGACGTTATTAATTTCCCCTCTACCGAAAAGAGCTATCAGCTGGTTGTTCCAACCACAACCACATGACTTACATTTTTGCGCCAACTAATGCAATAGTCTCACATCTGCGCCTGGTGCAAGCCTATTCAAAACGGTTATACATTTTAACCTGTAAAATAACAACTTTGATAATTAATTATAAGAGTGTTTCTATTATTCATGCAAGTAATCTGATCTTAAAAAAATATTATACTTAAGATTTTCCAAATTCATTTCTAACTAGCTGACCCATGCGAAGCATTCGCATTCTAACTTACTTAAATCCCACTTAATTAAAGTACACTATACTATACGATACTAAATATACAATTAATTAAAAATAGCAATGTAGGTGCGCAACGGCAGCTCTCCAGCTGGGTATTGTTATCATCAGTGTTGCCAACGCCAGGAAAATATCCCTACAACTTACTTGATCTTACATCACTGTTACTTTCGGATTCTTTATTTCTTCTTTTTCCTTATAATTGTATTTTGTATATTTTTCCGGTGTAGCGGTTAAGGAAAGCTTTAAAATGATGCCTCATTCATGTAATTTGATGATGTATTAAGGAAGTTATGGCGTACCGACAAAAAAATTGCATTGAGAAATAATATATGCGATTAGTTTGTTGTTCAGGAAAATATAGTTTCATAATTTTACTTTAAACTATCTGGTACTGCGGCTTCGTTTACAGATGCGATTAAATAAATGAAAGGATTATCGGGTAAATATTGTGCCTTACATATTACACGCAATTTGAACAAAAAGAAGATTTTTTAGATCCGAGTCCCATGACCGAAAACGCACAGTGGGTTTCGCCCAAATCTATCTATGCACCCATTTTAGGCCTACGTAAATTACTAGCTACACACCAATAAACAAAAATCCCGTTTTCAGTCAGTTTGTTATTCGTAATTACCGAACGAACAGAAAAATTACAAATAAGGTTTTGAAGTGTATTTAACAATTATGAATACACTAGCTGGCCCGATCCGGTTTTGCACGGATAGACAAATCAAAGTTAAATGTATATTAATAAAACAAATATATCAATAAATATATCACACTATGTATTTATTATGAGGATTTGTAGTAAGTTTTACCCCCCTAAACCCCCCTAAAATTTCGAATTTTATGAAAACCTTTCTTAGCGAGCCCCTAGGGCCCTAGATGAAGCTACATACCAAATTTCATTCCAATCCGTACTTTGGTTTTTTTTAGTAACTTTTATCCCCCCTCCCAACCCTCCTAAAATTTCGAATTTTTTGAAAAACTTTCTTAGCGAGCATCTAGGGCCCTAGAGGAAGCTACATACCAAGTTTCATTCCAATCCGTTCGGTGGTTTTTGAGATTTCGTGATGAGTGAGTGAGTGAGTGGTATTTTTATATATATATATATTTGTCTCGTAGCACTATTTGTTGATCTTGTGTCAGTTAACATTAATTGTTGATCATTTTGAAACGCTTATAACTTAAGTTCTAATTATAGTAGAAAGCTAATTATGACACCATTCAATTCAGAATGAAAAACCGCATATGAAAAGTATCATGTATAGTTATATATACAAAAAAATTGACTTAATTTTAACAACACATTGTTGATCCCCAAATTACCTTCTTTGTTGATCGAAGTTCGTTTTTGTTGATCTAGCTTATTGATCAACAAAAAACTGTTAAAAATATGTTTGTGTTTGTATAAAGCGTGTCCCATAAGTAAAGTAACAAACTTCGGGAAATGGTTCTGTAGATCAAAATAAGGAAAAAAGTTTATATAAACACAAACCCGAAAACGCTTAGTTTTCTAGATATCCGCCATTTTGTTTTTTGTACAAAATAATTATTATCTAGAGAACGGTTTGACTGATTGAGTTCAAACTTGGCATGTAGTTTAACCAAACAATTATGTAGCTCAAGAAATATAAGCGATTAAATCCAATCATTATTTTCAAAATGGCTGCTGTTTGAAAATTTTAAACCTAAATTACTCAAAAACCGTATATTTTAACAAAATATTTCAAGGAAACTTTTTTGTAGCCCTTTTGATTTTCTATCGGATGGTGTAACTGTCAAAACAATCGGATGAAGGATAATAGTTCAGTTATGTGTAAATAATTGAGGGCTAAAAAAAAATGTGCGGTTTTTTAGTAATTTAGGTTTGAAATTTCCAAACAGGTGCCATTTTGAAACTCATTATTGGATTTAATCGTTTATTTTTTTTGAGATACATAATTGTTAGGTTAAACATTATGCTAAGTTTGAACTCAATCAGTCAAACCGTCCTTTCTCCAGATAAGAATTATTTTGTATAAAAAACGAAATTTCAAATATCTAGAAAACGAAGCTTTTTCGAGCTTGTGTTTCTATGTACTTTTTTCCTTATTTTGACCCATAGAACCATTCCTCGATGTTTGACACTTTACTTATGGGACACCTAGATAGTAGTTTTTTTTTATGTATTTTGCATGTTATCATAAATTGTTGTGTGAAATAATATATTAATAATAACTTTTTAGCACTTTATGTTGCAATTTTCTACAGATACTACTAGTAAATATAACACAGAGTAAATAAAACTCTTCCGGAAAACGTGTTATCTTAATAATAGCTGAAACTAGAAACGGGAAGTTTGTTAAGAATGTTCTTTGTTTCATATGAGATGGTGGAGAATTGAAGTTTTATTTAATTAATTTAAAACAGCATTATTTTCCAGAAACCCTATCCCGGCTATACTAAAACTAAAACAATAAAAGAAAAATTTAATTTATGTTTTTTTTATTTTGTAATGTTAAAGGTATCGCAGAATTAAATTCCAAGTTATAATTCAACAACGTCTCTTAACTCTTTTGGAACACTCTTTACTATAGTTCAGCTTGATAGAAAATAGAAGCTGTAAATTATGGTCAGAGTGTTTTGTCTTTGCCATAAACCAGGAAAACATCGTTTAGTTTTTTATTTAAAAACAGAAAAAAATAAGAAACAGTTTTGGAAAACTCGTTACGATATCTGCATAGTGGCTAAAACTAAGGATGCCAAATATTTGTAGAAATGTTTTTTCTGCGCCTTTGGAGATAACGAAGGATACCTATTTTTAATTTTTAAAACGGAAGAAAATATTTAAATCCTTTCGGAAAATTTTTGACTATATTTCATTGATGGCTGAAGTTGAAAACTTACAATTTGCTAGAAATGTTTCTTTTTATGCCGTAACACATTGCACTAATTACACATTTTGATAATTATTCTTAAACTGCAGAACATATGAAAACTCTTCTGAAAAACTCGTCATCATACTTAGTAACGGCAACAACTAGAAACGGAAAATTTGATAGGAATGTTTTTATTTTGTGTCGTTAGAAATAACTGGAATACATGTTTTGGTTATTTATTTTAAATCGTAGAAAATAAGAAAACTTTTACTACATTTCGGCAACTGTTGAAACAATAAATTGTAATTTTTGTAGGCACTTTTTTAATACCGCAGGATTAATGATTAGCTATTTTACAATTGATTTAAAAAGGAAGAAAATATTAAATATCTTGTGGCAAAAACGATATCTTTATCGCAAGAATTACTTCCTATAGAATGGGCTACAGAATGTTTGAATGTTAGTTTTAACTCTCTCGTCCAGCTTCTACAGTTAGAACCAACATCAGAGTTAATTATGTTTTAACCTATGTGTACTGATTACTAACACTAGATTTACTTATGCACTATGCTGCTACTCAATTTGTATTATGCTAGCACAAACTAAAGACCTTTTGTTCTTTACCAACAAGAAATATATATTTTTTTAAACACACATTCTAAAAAAATAACTTTTTTTGCAAGAATTATACACAAAAGTCTTATGGGAGTGCTATCAGATTAACTAATCTACTTAACACAGAAAAGTATATGTTTTAGTATTGTCTACTTTATACTATATGTGATAGCCATGACCGGATTTTTATAAATTATTTCTTTTATTCGTGGAAAAGCAACCACCTCTTTCTGAATGCTATAGTATTAAATTCTTAAAAACTAAAGTAGATTGCATTAAAACTATCAAATATTAATTTATAGCATAGTCCAGCTACCTATTGTTACCTTTGCCGCACAATGGGTAGTCATATTTATTAGCCCTAATAAAACAAGGAAATGTCGGCTCAAAGAGGCGATGTTAGGTCAGGTACTGGTGAGGTATCTTGGTAAACATCCAAGGGGTGGTAAGGGTCGTAAACACTTATATTCTTGCACTGTGGCCTACAAGTATTCAATTATAACTATTTTGTATATTAACATTACTGACAAAATTATTTATTTTAGGATAAGGAATTTAATTCAATTGTTTAAAATTTTCAAATGTAAGCCTATATGTTTTCGCTGATGGTGCGAGATTTCGTTTGATTGTTTCATTTAGGGGTGAATTGATCAATAGATAAAAGTTCGTACAAATCATTTAAAAGTGATCACTAAATTTAGAAATATACAATTACATTTTTTATGTTAAATACGAAAATACATGGAAGGGGAAAAGTCTGAGAACGGCTTAATATTTGGTATATAAGGAAAATTTTAAGTTAGGTGTGATTGAGGACCTACTCTATGTAAATTTCAATTATATTCACAACGGTTTAAGATATGGATGTGCCGTTTTCAACATTGATTTTCTCTTAAATTTTTACATTGAAATTGTGTATCAGATGACCACTTAATTATTTATAAAAAAGTTACATTCAAAAAGGCAGATCCAAGATGGGAGAATTTTTTTTTTACATATTAATAAAATAGTGTTTTTACATAGAGTAGGTTCCTTAATCATACCTACCTTCCAATTTTCCTTACATAACAAATATTAAGCCATTCTCAGACTTTTCGAACACCCTGTAATTATACGAGTATACTGCACTTAAAAAGCATTGATACTATCTCGTCTCAACATATAGATCAGCGTCGAAACTTCACTAGCTTTCAAACATGTAGTGTTGGTGAAAAGTATTTAACTGTTTTCTTATGAACACCTTTAAAATCAATAAACGGTACGAGGCCTGGCACATACTTTCTTACAAACATATTTAAATTATTAAACAAATTCACTGTGACTTCATAATTGTATGTAGGGTAGGAGAGGTGATTTATTAAAGTAGGAGATTAACTAATAAATATTATTATTATTGTTATCTAGAGAGATAACTATTCCATCAATTTCGAACAAATTTGAAAAAAGCACGTCAATTATAGGCCTCTATAGATGCACTAAAAATTTTGAAAAACAACCCCCTTTATGGCCAAAAAACCCCAAAAACAGTTATTATTATTATTATTATTAGCTAAACGAGAATTCTTAGAAAAATACTGTTTTTTTCATATAGTAGGGTACATTAAAGGCTACAAATAAGCCAAATTTTATCAAAATCGTTAGAGCCGCTTTTTTATAATAAAATAATAACTGATTTTTTGGGGGTTCTTTTGCCAAAAGGGGTTTGTTTTTTTTAAATTTTCAAACCCGTTTTTCGTGCATCCATACAGGCCTACTTGACATGTCTGGTGCAAATT
>JAGFPH010001889.1:1325-20208 GCA_018207615.1 Philaenus spumarius
CTGCATGAGTCGCAGCTGGACGCTTAGGTACAAAAGAATATGTTTGAACCTAGGCCTCCAGTCACGTCTCACTCGCTTTAAGAGTTTGCACCTTGATATTGCAACCTCTGATTATAGACTGCTTCGCTTCGCTCGCAGCGTACAAACTCAGCTGTCGGCATCGGATCAGAAGGACACTCGTGGATTTGAACCGGGTAATTTTAAGGTATTTTATGTTTTAATAGATTTTGGGAGAACCAAGCGAGCTATAAGGGTCTTGTAAAAAAAACACAAAATGTGCTGAAAAATATCCTACATTTATTTTTAACTTCCCGCTAAGAAAATTGAAAATTTTCTAAAATCGGGAAGTTATTGGTTTCACCCCGTTTTTCGAAAATCGAGTATTCATCAGATCTCGACGTTTTGAGGTCCTAGGAATCTTCCCTGACCACTCCCGAGAGGGTGTTACCCTGTCTGTATGTAGGGGTGTGTGTGTATGTGTGTGTGTGTGTGTGTGTGTGTGTGTGTGTGTGTGTGTGTGTGTGTATGTAAGTATGTGACCCGCTTATAACTTTTGAACGGCTTAACCGATTGGATCCTACCAAACGGCGTTCTAAAGAGTTCCATCAAACTTAGATTTCCTGAAAATTTCAACTAATTCGGACCGGTAGGTTCTGAGAAATTTCGAAAAAACTAAGAAATAAATTTTTTTCAAATCAGGTTTTTTTGGAATAACTTTTAAACGGCTGTACCGATCAATTCCAAAATCTAATCAGCTTTTAACCTTGAAAAGCGACGTCGATCGCTACCAGTCCTGTCAAAATCGGTTGATTTATTCGCGAGATATCGTGAACGAAAGAAAATAAAAAAAAATGTTTTTCCTCAATTTCTCCGTAACTTTTCATCTGAAAAATTGTTGTTGTAAATTCTTTCAATGGACTTAAAAAACTGCATCGATTGCCGCAAATCGCATAAAAATCGGTTGATTCATTCAAAAGTTATGGCAGTTCAAAATTTCCAAAAATAGTGTTTGTTGTAATTAAACTTAGAGGGAAGTTACATGGATGGCCTTTAGGGTCAACCGTTTTCCAAATTATCTACTTATATAAAGCTAGACGGTAACACTGATTCATTGACATTAATTATTATGCACTTCCCGTAATCGGACCCCCCCTCAACCTTATACTTGAATTAAAGCTCTCGACGAGAAACTTTTGGGAAAATTGCCAGAAGTTAACATTTTATTATTTTGGAAGTATCTTTGGGGCGGGAAAGATTTTTTAGATTTTTTAAATTTTTTAATTTTTCCACTTTGAGCGCGTTTAGTAAGAAAGCGGTAAGAGATAGCAAAAAATGTTAAATACAAAAGTTGTAGAAAATTTAATTTCAGACTAACGATTTTTCATCAGATTTAAGATCCAATCATCCATTTAGCCACTATTCATCCGAGAAGGGAGGCTCCGCCCAAAGTCCAAAGCTAGACGATTTCACTGATTCACTGTCATTAATTATTAGGCACTTCCCGTAATCGTACCACCCTCGACCTCATACTTGAATTAAAGCTCTCGACGAGAAACTTTTGGGAAAATTGCCAGAATTTAACATTTTTTTAATTTTGAAAGCACCTTTTGGGCGGGAACGATTTTTTCGATTTTTTTAATTTCTTAATTTTCCCACTTTGAGCGCGTTTAGCAAGAAAGCGACAAGAGATAGCAAAAAATGTTAAATACAAAAGTTGTAGAAAATTTAATTTCAGACTAACGATTTTCCATCAGATTTAAGATCCAATCATCCATTTGGCCACTATTCATCCGAGAAGGGAGGCTCCGCCAAACGTCCTTAAAGCAAGACGATTTCACTGATTCACTGACATTAATTATTAGGCACTTCCCGTAATCGGAACCCCATCAACCTTATACTTGAATTAAAGCTCTCGACGAGAAACTCTTGGAAAAATTTCCAGAATTTAACATTTTTTAATTTTGGAAACATATTTTGGGCGGAAACGATTTTTTCGATCAACTATGTACAAACGGTCCATAGATTAACTAGATTCTTTAGTGAATTTTCAAACTGCGAGCGAAGCGAAGCAGCCATCTGAGGCCGAAGGCCGAGGCGGGGTTGGGACGCGAAGTGTCCAGGGGCAGAGCCCCTAGTTTTAGATAAAACTCCAAGAAAGTTTTAGTCTAGTATGAAAAAACTTTTAAAATATTTACTTCCTGTCAAAAATCGTGCTTCCGGTTGTTGGATTTTTTGGCTAACGAACTCGTCCAACGTAACCAACGTAATGTGTGTACCAAATTTGGACCAAAACGGATTTAAAATGCGGTTGTATATAAAATATATAATTTTTAACGACACCCAAAAACGTGTTCTGGGGACCATGACTGGTGCTCATTTACTACTCCCGACATTAGGTCTCACCAAAAAACCTTCCCATTTCTACCCCCATGATCGGATTTCACCCATTTACGAACTAGACCGACATTTTCCACCTATATCTATATATTAATAGGCAAGCACAAAACTTGTCGTCCTTTTTTCTCAGCTTGTGTGCATCGTAGGAGAAATTCGCGCATACCGTTAGAAAGGTAGTGTCCTGTAGATGAGCAGAATCCCATTATAATTTACACCGGTCCTCAGGGATACGCCCCAGTAGCCCTCAAAGTTTCAATGTTAATCCTATGGAAGGTCAATCTTAAGGAAGAAGAAGAAAGATTTCTTTTGATTTTATCAGGGGCACAAAAAAAAGCTGTTCGTATGAAAAGCTTAAAACAGCTGATTTTGATCAACAGCTGATTTTGATCAACAGCTGATTTTGATCAACAACTGATTTGGATCAAAAACTGAATATAATTTTAGGTTAGGTAAATCAAGCAATAGCAATAGCGAAGCATTGCCGGGTCCACTAGTATTTCTTATTAGTCTGGAAGTAATTTGCGAAAAATTTCTATTATTATTAGAGGGTTGTGTGATCCGCCACCAGGACCCACTGCACCTAAGCCATGATGTCCTCTGTGCCCCATGTCCAGGCAGCAGTTCACATCAAACCCGCCCTTTTTGCGAAACGAAGGAATCTATGGGAGCCTTCCTCTCGTATATAACTGGTGTCAGGGTATCCTTGTCCTAGATATTTCTGCCTCATTGATGCGAGGGCATCACACTCGCATAAAACGCGGAAAGAAGTTTCCTCCTTCTCTCCACACCTTCGACATAATGGGTTGTTCTCCAGCCCCATCAGGTGGAGGTGCCTCTTCAGAGAGTTGTGTCCCGTCAGTAGACCGACCAACAACCTCACATCCCGCCTACCAAGACCCAGCAGTGTTCTGCTTAGGTATCCATCCAGGCCATCAATGAAGTTGTGTGCCTGTCCCTGACCTCTTACCGTCTCTCTCCATCTGAGCAAGTGTTCTGATTGAACATTTTTTCTTACGGTTTCTTTCCCATAGCCTCTTGATATTCCTATCATTGGTTCTGGGTCCATCAGTGGAGTTTCTGCTCCTCTTTTAGCCAATTTGTCTGCTATTTCATTCCCTTCTACTCCTTCATGTCCAGGGACCCAAACAAGTCTTACTTGCCTACTGCTTGACAACAGGTCCAGCAGTAACTGGCATTCCCAGACTAGATTTGATGTTGTTCTTGAAGCTATAATGGCTTTTATAGCCGCCTGACTATCACAACATATCGCAACATCTGTACTCATGCTTCCTGATTCCAGTATTCGTTTTACGCATGCAAGTATTGCGTATACCTCCGTTTGGAAGACCTCCTTTGTGCATGTACATTCCGGCTCCCGTACCTTTGTCTGTTTTTGACCCGACCGTGAACCAGATTTGTCCATTTCTAAGATCTACTTGTTTCCGTAGCCACTCTTCCCGAGCCGGAAAAATATCCTCTAATTTGCTATGGAAATTATACTTAGGAGTACAATGTAGTCTGTACTGGCTTGCAGCATCGGACCCCACCCCAGTATTTTGTTCAGACACTCACCGTGTCCATTTCTTGCAAGAGATATTGACCAACTCCCTCCTGTGTTCAATCTCATTGCGGCCTTACTAGCCTCCCCCTGGACCACGAGGTTCAGAGGTGGGAGGGACAACAAGATTTCTATGGCCACTGTGGAGGTAGTTCTCATGGCCTCCATGATTCCAAGGCAGGCCATCCGCTGTACTTTATTAAGTTCTCTTTTTGCCCATCCTTCCTGGTAGCGGGTCACCAGACTATAGAGGCAAAAGTTAGAGACGGTTTTGTTATGGTAACATAGAGCCAGATCATCATCTGGGGCCGAGGCCCCCATGAGGTTCTAATCGCTCTCCTACATGCCCAGAAAGTTTTAAACGCTTTTGCTGCCTTTCTTCTTATGTGTTCTCCCCAGATTAGCTTTGTGTCTAGGGTGACGCCTAAGTATTTTGTTGTTTTGGAGCATGTAAGTCTTTGTCCCAGTAGAATGGGCATGTACAGACCATCCGTCCGACATTTCCTAATAAAGAGAATGAGATCTGTTTTCCCTGGGTTTACAATTAGACCCATTCTCTCACACCAGCGTTCCAACCATTTGAGTGAGCTTTGGACGATGTCAGATACAGTCCCTGGGAATTTACCTATTCCCAGAACGCATATGTCGTCCGCATAACCTTGGGTATAAACTCCTCTCTCATTTAGTCCCACAAGCTGATCATCCACTACCAAAGACCAGAAGAGGGATGAAAGAACTCCCCATTGGGGGCATCAACGTGCAACCTCAATTCTAATTTCACTACTGTTTAATTGTGAGATCGCCATTCTATTTTCAAGGTAAGCTTTTATCCAGCGGGTGATAGTGTGCTCTACCCCCTGCTTAATTAATGCGTCTGTCATGGATTTGAAGGAGGTATTATTAAATGCCCCTTCGATGTCCACAAAAACTCCCATCGCAAGTTCTTTCTGCTCCAGCACCTTTTCCACCCTGGCTACCCAGTTGGTGGAGAGCTGTTTCAACAAGACTTTTCTGCAATGTATGCATGTTGATTTTTATGAAAAGGATTTGCAGCCACTGATCCATCATCCCTTATGTATCTGTCTATCAGCCTTTCCAACGTTTTGAGTAGGAATGATGTTAAACTGATAGGTCGAAAGTCTTTTGGGTTGTTGTAAGTTCCTTTACCTGGTCTACGGATGTAAACTACTTTCGTTAATCTCAGGGTATCTTCTTCCGTTTCCGTCATTTCCCTTGATGGAAGCTTGAGGGGACCGAGTCTTCCTACCGGATCTCTGACAAGTACTTTTTGCAGTCTTGAGAGTTCGGAGGTGGTCTCAATGCCATTGCAAAAGGTTCTCCAAGTGGATCTAGATGCCCTCTGAACTTCTCGTCTATAGTTACGTTGCTTTTACCTAATCTCCTTCCAGTCTCTAGGGTTATCAGACCGCTTGGCCTTGTTAAAGCTTTGGCGAGTCTGCCTACGGTGAGATTCCAGAGTCTGGTTCCACCGCAGTCCCCGAACCTGGGGTTGAGCTTTGAGCATGCAACAATTCCTCTCATAAGAGTTTGTTAAAGGTTCTTTAGATGACCTACAGTTAGCTCAAGATATACATAATTGTGAATGGTCTGGATAGGACCATCATTTAACTTTGCCTCAAGGCTTTCTTTAAAGGAATCCCAGTCTGCCTGTCTTGGGTTCCTTATAAGCCTACTCTCTGTCTCAGCCCTGCATAGTTTAAACTGAATGCGCCTGTGATCCAAAAGTGTTGGGTCACGTGGAAACCTGCCAACCATTCACTCTTTCAAAAAGTGTGGAGGAACAGAGCGTTATGTCTATGAACTCCTTCCTCAGCCTGTTTTGGAAGATGTGGTCATTCCCAGTGTTTAGAACCATAAGATTGGTTCCACTTAAGTAATTGAGGAGGGCCTCCCCTCTAGCGTTGGTGTTGGTACTTCCCCATATCACATGATGTGAATTGGAGTCGCACCCCACCAACACAGGAATGCCCTTCTTGTTACATTCTAATATTAGTTTTTCCATCTCCTCTGTTGGAGGATGATGATTTATATCATATGGAAAATAAGCCGAACAAACAACTACTTCCCTCATGACTTCATCTACCTTTATCTTAACTTTAACTGCCACTAGGTAACAGGAAAGGAAACCAGCCACTGGCCATGACTCCAGTCCTTTTATCATGACCGCCGCCCTTGGTCTTCCTTCCCCGCCACCACTATACAACCTATAATCAGTTACATTTAACCCTTTTATGTTTCCCCCATACAGCTACGGTTACGTATGGGAGCAACATGTACATGAGTCTCAACAAAACAATGAGAAATCAGCCTAGAGGCTGCTATGCTATGTTGTAAGTTAGCCTGAACAAAATTAATTTCTCTCACCTGTTTTATCCTGTGAAGTGCAGTGTAGATCTTATTTTCCCCTGGAGCCAGGGGATGGTCTATTCCTGTAACGGGAGCGTCGGGACCAATAACCATTTTCGTTCTCCCCTCCTACTGCTTCTCCTCTTCTTTTTCTTCTTTCCTTTGCTTCTCTCCCAGCGGTGTGAACGCTACCTGAGCGAAGCCATAGAAAGGTTTCCACTTGTAGGTTGTATCCAGTACTCCAGCACTGATGGAGTCGATGCTGAGCACAAAGCGGACTCCCTTCATTCCTTCCTCCTTGCGCTCGAAGACTCTCCAGACCTTAGTATTAAGGCCTTCATTTCTTCCCAGCATCTTCAGGACTTTCTCAGTAGGTACAGGTGGGCCAGAGAACCAGAGGAAAATACCACTGAAGAAGGTCCTCCATCCTCATCACCTTCAGTTTCTTACCCCCGGCCTCTCGACCGGGGATAATACTCTGCAGAGCGTTGGTCGGCACAAATGCCAATGACAGCTCCTTTGGATAGATACTTCTGTACCTCAGAGCTAGAGGAACGTAAGTCCAAATGTGGTCTAAATGGGGTTATTACTGATTATTGTTTACTTTTTCAATCCGTACCAAACTAAAATGACGCAAGTCCTCAACGAAAATTAATTTCTTAAATAGCAAAGATTATAAGAACTTAATTCCATTTATGGTGTAGAGCTAGAAAAACGTAACTCCATTTACTTCATTTTGGCTCTCTAGCTTTACAGTTCACAGCTGAAACTCAAGTCCAACACGGGACTTACGTTACTTTGGTTCCAGAAAGAATAAGCTTCAGAGGGCATCAACTCCAATACTCTATGCAGAACTGCAGAGCCTGTAAATGTTTTGATTTAAGGTCATATAGTTTGTTTCATGCTAATAATTGCTTGTAATAAGGTGTTGTGAATGTTGATGACTTAATATCAGTAACCACAGTTTTAATAAGAACCAATAAATGCAGTGACATGGGTGATAATCGTTTTACTACGAACAACAATTACTGTTTTCAAAGTAGACTCTGACAACTCAACAAGAAGTACATTTAGCTCAACAAGAATGTTCCGACGTTGGATGTGAAGAATTTTCAAGTATTGCAGATGAAATTTCAATTTGTTCATCTCCTCCTCCGTCTTTAAAACAGAATTAAAAGTAAGGATTGTGTATGATTTTTATTCTGTGACAAAAAAATATACTGAAGCTCGTCTATCTTTTCAGACTTTAGTAAACATTAACAGAACTGGTCATTAGGTTAAAGGTTAAGTATATGATTAATGGCTTTTTCTAATAACAAATACCTAGTTTTGAGAGTTGTGTGAACAAATGTTGTGACCAATATTACTAATATAAGTCGCTTTTCAATAGTAGGCCTAGTAAAGACAGCTTAGAAACTTGTTGAAATAGGTACGCTTTTGAACACTTTTTATATTATTAGGCCTATGTAATTATCAACATTGATTAAAAGTTATTCATAAATAATTGAAGTCATATTTATGCAATTTTTCTAACTTATAAATTTACATGTTAAAATGTTTAGAAAAAACAAAAGAGTTTTGGTAAGCAGTATACAAATTCAAAAGGTGTTACGTGATGAGAAGTCTTTGAAACCTCCTTGTAAAGACTCATGCAGATTAAAATGCAACAATCGGATTAATAACGGACAAAGGAAAATTATTCATCATGATTTTTGGAAGGGTGACAGAAGCTGGGATTCAAAACGACAATTCGTTGTTTCATGTATAAAAACTAAACCTGTAGCCAGACGTCGGGATAGAGATGGGTCAAGAAAAGGAAAAAGTGTGAGTCTGTCATATTGCTTTATTGTCGATGGCCAAGAAGAAATTGTTTGCAAAACTTTTTTTTAATACTTTATCAATTTCGGAAACATTCATGAGAATAGCTATACAGAAAAAGAGTATCAATGGCATGATAGAGTCTGATTTAAGGGGAAAACACAGGAGTCTGTTAATAAGACTCCTGAGGTAATTCAACAGCAGATACATGAACACATATCGAAATACCAAGCTTATCAAAGCCATTATAGCAGAGAGCGGACAGTCAAAAAATATTTAGGTAGCCACCTTAACATCTCCAAGATGTACTTCCTGTACACAGACGAATGTAAAGAAAAAAGTGTACCATTTGCTAAAAAATGGCTTTTTCATAAAATTTTCAATGAAGATTTTAATCTATCATTTAACCTACCTGACAACGACACTTGTGATGTATGTGACAAGAAACTAATAAAAATGAAAACAAACACTCAGCTGAAGAATTAGAAAAAATGAAAAAAATCATAAAGAACATTTGAAAGAAGCTTCTCTGAGGTACAAATTGAAAAAGGAGGACAAAGAAATCTCTAAGAAAGACAACACAAGTAGAGTAGTAATGGTTGATTTACAAAAGTGTCTTCCAACTCCAAACCTGACTAACTCACAAAGCTTCTTCCTTCGGAAGGTATGGACTTTGAATTGCACCATCCATGACAACCCTAACGATAAGACATGGTTCATGCTATGGGATGAGGTAACAGCAGGAAGAGGATGAAATGAAATGTCGTCTTGTCTCTATTCATGGGCGGTTCAAGAGTTAACGGGAAGTTCAACCAATACTCTTACTGTGTGGTCGGATAATTACAGTGGCCAAAACCGCAATATATACATGGTGTTGATTTATATTTGGCTTCTAAAAACGATTCCTAACCTTACTGAAATCAATCACAAATATCTTCTGTCCGGCCACACACATATGGAAGTCGAAGGACAATACCGCATCATAAAGAGGGCAAAGAAGAACCAGATATCACATTCCGTTTTTACATGCAACGATTGGGCAAATTTTATTGCCAGCTGTAGGAAAAAGAACCCATTTATAGTTCAAAGAATGAACTTAAGTGACTTCCTTGATTTTTTGTCTCTGACAAAAACTAGAGAATCACCCTACATTTCAAGAAAATTGAACACTAATGAAGAACCTTTTTTAATATCAACAACTGTTTGGCTTTAGCTGCGAAAAGAAGATATGGGAGTTTTGTTCTACAAAACGAATTTTGGAGAAGATTTCAAAAGTGTTGACCTGAAGCGCACAACACGGCGAAACGGACATATTTTTATGCCACTATCCATTCCTCCCAGTCGAGTGGAATGAAGAAAATCAGCAGCCAAAAGTATAAAGACCTCATGACTTTACTTAAATGGGTACTAGACGAGTACAAGCCTTACTTCCAATCAATGCCGCATGGTGACAACGAACCTGACTTTCCTGAGTAAGATAACAACCTTCTTGAATTTTAAAAAAATGTGAATTTTTCTTTATTTATAGTAAAAAAATTAATGAAATTGATTTTTGACAAAAATGTAATGATATGAGAAGTTTTTACTTATAAACACTGTTTTATGTTGAAATAAAACATTATTATCAAGTCCAATGTTGTGTTTTCTCTTTAGGCCACAATAACGTAAGTCCAATAATTTCATATTTTTTTTAAATTGAGATTTTTTAAATACTAGTAGTCATGAAGTAATATAAAAAAGAAGTAATAAAAGTAAGTACTGTTTACCATGTTAAATGGTCGTGCAACTAGTTCTGATAAAATAAGAGTGTCATGGTTTTTCAGGCCTCCTGTAAAGTTAGCTATTAGTGACTTACGTTCCTCTAGCTCTGAGGTACAGACTTATCCCGGAACTTTGGGACCGCCTCCTCTTCTGGCATGCTGAACATGGCCTCAAAGATAGCGTTCCTCACTCCTTTCAAACTATCGTCATCCAAAAGTTTGTCTTCTGGATACGCTTCTGATACTATAGCCACCCTGATTCCAGGTGTGGTTACCTTGGCGTACGTACCTTTGGTTGTTCTTTTACAAGTAACATCCTCCGGTGTGGTACCTGCTGGTTGCCTTTTTCTCCGCTTCGGAGATCAGGCTGACAATTTGGGTACCCGATGTCCTAGGTTCCGGCGATCTAGGCCTTTTCCTGTCTAACTTATAACTAGGAGAGTTCGCTACATACGTTCTTGCACCCTGCACCGTCGGGGTGGTCTTTCCCCCGTTTCCGGTTGCAGCAGCAGCTTGTTTAGCCGCCCGTTCCTCCCTCCGTTGCCTTCTCTACCAGCTTGCTGGTTTCCTTTTCTTTTTTGCCTTATCCATCTTTTGAAGCAACCTCCATAGGTGTCTGAACTTCTTTCCCCTCTCCACCCTCCTTCTGCCACAGATTGTCAACAGAGGCTGTCAGACCCTATGGCGAGCTAGGGTTTTGAGGTGAATATAGTAATGATGTCTCGTAGCTGCCGGAATCAATTGACATCAACGATTCCTGTGTATCCTCGTCCTGGGTTTCTACCCCAGATTCTCCTTGTGGTTGAACTGAGCTGGGAGACTCTGAAACAAATGGCACGTTAAAAGTTTTTCCTTTTGGTCATTCATTTCATAATTTTGTTTTGTTTATTTGTATTGCATTTGTTATGTTGTGTGTGTATGAGTAAACAGCATTTCCTACTACTCAAAACTGCTCCATCCGCCCTCAACCCCCTATAGTCAGTCCCAGTGGCCTCGGAGGGGCCCCCCGCCCCTGCCTGCATGGTCCCAGCTAGTCACCATCTGGCAGTGAAATCAGAGACAAGAATTTCGCCAGTTGATAGGGCAGCCAACTCATGCTCGTTAAACTGAGTCGGGCCTCCGTACTACCTGGCAGCCCGGTGTGCCTCCCCGGTTTTCCCCACTGTACCCTCTGGATACCGATGAAGAGCAGAGTATCGTTCAGGCAGATAGAACAGCCCGATTCGTTTTTGTGCTGTGTGACATATCTATGTTAACAAGGTTTGTGTAGATACATGCGTGTGTGTAAAAGATTGAGTGTATTTCTGAGTTAGGGACTTGGTGGGGTCACTACTCCCAGCGGCTGTACACTACAACCGTCCCTGCCGTGGAAGTTTAGCTCCAAGTCTAGATCCGCCATGTTCAGTATTAGCAGGGCCACCTCGTGCAGGACATGATTCATCACTGTGTTTATGGTCACGTTCTTCCCTTGCAGAGCTGGACCTAACCCCACGGACGGTCTTAAGTGTCCTTGAAGGGTTTGTTAGGCCCAACTCTACTATACTCCTGGGGATGGGACAACATCATCTCCTTGGCCACTTTAAAATTTATAAAAAATAGACTATATCCTAGGCTATACACTTATTACGTCGGAATGTCCTGCTCCTGGCATGCCCCTCCGCCATTCGTTCACACTTATTAGTCTGTATGCCAACTTCCTTGCCTCCGACATTATGTGAATGTCTAGAGGCGGAAGTCTAAAGAGCACCTCCAAAGCCGCTGTAGGGCTACTTCTGAAAGCTCCAGTTATACATAGGCTTGCAAGTTATTATAGACCAGTTAGCTTGATACCAGCAGCAATTTGGCATGATTTCTTCCACCAAACCACCGCTCCGTATGTAATTTGGGGTCTAATCACAGATTCATACAGCCAAAGAGCCATATGAGGTTTGAGACCCCAGGTAGTTCCAATGAAGCGTCTGGTTGCCAGTAACGCCCATTTTGCCTTAAGAATCAGATTGTCCAGGTGTGCATTCCATGTCAGCTTTTGATCAACAATCACTCCAAGATACTTTACTGATGCGGAGATATTCAACCGGGTGTTGTCCATGTATATCCTCTCCAGGGCTATTAAGTTCCTTTTCCTTGAAAAGGGAACTATAGTGGTTTTGTTGGGACTGACGTTGAGGCCTTCCCTAGCACACCATGTTTTAACATGTCTCAGATCTCTGTTTATGATATCCGAGACAGTGTCATCATTTTTACCAATAACCAAGATTGCTATGTCATCTTCATAGCCTTGGATGTATGTTCCTGACTGGCTAATTTATGTAATGAAACCATCACCCACAAAGTTCCACAGCAGAGGTGAAAGAACTCCTCCCTGTGGGCACCCTCTTGTAGCCGTGACCACAATCAATTCACCAAGTAGGGAGCTTTGTACGCGCCTGTTTCGTAGCATGGAGTGCACCCACCTTGTTACGCCCGGGTTCACATCTCGCTCTTGCAGTTTCCGCAAGAATCAGTTGAGTCAAATGATGTATTGTCGAATGCACCTTCTATGTCCAAGAAAGCACACAGGGCTATTTCCTTCCTTGCCAGGGTATCCTCGATTCTGCCAACAGACTGTGTAGAGCAGTTCACAAGATTTTCCCGGTTGGTAGCCTTTCCACTGTTTTTAAGAGAAACGAGAATAAGCTAATAGGTCGATAAGCTTTGGCATCAGAATAATTTGTTCTGCCGCGCTTAGGAATGAATGTTACTCTGTTAGCTCTCCACGCCTGTGGAATGTAGCCATAGGCTACACTGGCTCTAGATAGCTTGCAGATCCATTGAATCAGGGAATCTGGTCCTTCCTGCAATAATGCCGGATAGATTCCGTCTCCGCCAGGTGATTTAAATGGGCTGAATTTGTTTATCGTCCATTTTAGTTTAGAAATTGTGACAATGCTTCTGGCCAGTTTCCAGTCAGCCCAGTATGCCCTCGGCCAAGAACTATCCCCAGCTTGACTTCGACTACCGTACCGTCTGCAGTGTTACTATTTATGCATCCATGGAAGTGAGTTTCAAGTAGTACCTTGAGCGTCTCTTCCGCTGTTTTAGTGTAACCTCCTGTCACCTTCCTTAAGGTGCCCACAGGATTATGAGGTTTTGAAGCCATTACTTGTTGCAGACTAGCTGCCTCCTTTTGGCTATTCACTTTGTTGGTGAATGCCTTCCAGGAATCAAGTTTGGCTTGCCTAATAGCTTTGCTGTATGATGTGAGAGCTAGGTGGTACTCCCTCCAATCACCGCTCCGCTTGGAGGCACTAAACAGCCTACTTAATTGTTTCCTTCTGCGACCAAGGTCCGGGACCTCCATCTGGTATTAAATCTACCAGTTTTAGATCGCAGAGGGCAGTTATCCACATAGCAGTCCATTATGGCCTCCTGAAGTGAGGAGGCCACTCGGTCCACGTCTGGAAAGGTTGCAATAGTCCCCGTCATGGAGCCAAGTACCGCCGTCAGCTGATCCGAATAGGATCCCTAATCGGTAGCCCTCGGATCCCTAAATAGTGCTTTTGTGTTGTATGTTTCTAGTTGTTATGTACTTGTGATCTGACAAGGGCTTCTGTTGACACGTGCCAGTCCCTAATCAGATGTGCTGTATTTTCTATACAAAAGGTAATGTCTATGACCTCACTCCTGATTTTATTGGAGAAGGTCGGTGTAGCGACTACATTAACAATTTATAAGTTATTAGACAAGAGAAAATCTAGTAATGACTCACCCCTTGTATTGGTGTCAGTGCTGCCCCATCCTAGATGGAGATGCGTGTTTGCATCGCATCCCACCTTCTGACGGTTGAAGCCTTCACCAGGAGTTCTAGGTATCTAGATGGAGGAGGTGTACTGGCATCATATGGCAGGTAAGCGGAGCTCAAAATTACGCCCTGTCTGTCCTTCCTATTCTGCCAGTGGGTTATTACTGTAGTGGTGTCTCTGGAACAAAAATCAATTAAATGCAAGCATTGTACTCCCAACCTTGCAAGAATGCAAGTTCGGTTGTTGTTAATTGAGTTGCAAAAAATAAGCTTACCTTAGACATCTCTCAGTCCTGCGATCCGACCTCGATGGAGCCAAGGCTCCTGGATCAGCTCCAGGTCAATGTTTTTTTTTGCCGGAATGTTTGACAGAAGGAGGCTTAAGCCGCCTTACTGTGGTGAAGGTTTATTGGCAGGACTTTCAGCATTGTCTCTTCCTGACAAAAAGACAAGAGAGACTTGCCACAGTCCCACATGTGCCTTGCATCCTGCTGCATTGATGGCTGCAAGAGACAAGTCGTCAACCAGGAAGACAAAGGTGCGGCCTTTGGAGTCCTCCTTTGTCGCCAAGGTTTTCCAGTCTTTGACCCTGAAGCTCGGGTTTTGTTTGTCAAGCATATCCCGGATCCTTTCTGGAGTCCCTGCCAGCTTGACAGGTGCTCTGAGGAACACCTTGGTAGCCCGCAGGATATCCTTTTGGTCACCAACGATAAGCTCGACATCCTCGCCCAGAGGTCTAATACTGGATATGACTTTCGTCAACTAGAGTTTGGTATGAGAATTGGAGCACGAGATGATGAATGCTCCTTTCATGTACGAGCCTGAGAAGACTGGGTATGAGCCGTCCTCCAGACACTCTAACTTGTCCATAGTGGCATTTTCTAATGTTGTGCCCTGCTCCTCGGAGAATTTTTCTTCGGGGAAACATTTAGGCACAACTGCCATGATGGAGGAGAGAGCTTCCTTAAACGACGATCCATGTTGCGCCGATGTTGCTCACCAGATTGTCTAGGTCTCTTTGTCTGTGGTTCAGTGGAAGGGGGGGGTTGGAGCATAGGTTCTGCCGCGCTTCTGACCCCTTTCCATGAGTGCGGGAACATTGGCAGCTGTCGAGGCAGCACCTTTGTTCTTCCGCTTATCAAATTTTTTGGGGTCATACTCCCTGACGTATTTGGCCTTGAGAGCTCGCCTCCTATCTCCTTTGGACATCCTAGGATGCCTCTGTTCCACCTTGAGCGAGACCAACTGCTTGGTAGCGTCCGTCAGCTCACCTGAGAAACCTGGGGTGTCAGGATTTTTCAGGAGGAGGTCTTCGTCCAGCTCAGAGCCCGACTCAACCTCCCCCTTACTGGGACCTACTTCCATGTCGACAGATCTAGAACCCTGCTCGATGGCCGGTTCTCGTCTGTCGACAAAAGAAGCAGATTCGGATGCTTCTGCTTTTTGGACAAGGTGAGCATGCTCTGAGGCCGCTACCTATCCTGAGTGACCGGCTGCGTTTCCAGTTGTTGGCTGGTTCTCTGCCGTGTTTTGTTTTTTGTTTTGTGTTTTGAATCCATATGGTTCCCACGAGTAGAGCAGGGTAGTAAAGAGGTCCGCCGCACAGGGCCGCATGCACGGTAAGGCTAAGTATCCCTGAGAGGTCGCCTGGTATCTCAGGTATCCCGTTTAATGCACCATTACCCTGGTACCATTCGTCCAATCAGCACGGGTGAAAAACCTTTGGATTGGGGATTTTATTTCAGGGTTTACTCCCTTAGATCCGTTGGATTCAGCCTAGACCTTAGTTCAGAGCAGGGTCACCTCGTGCAGGATGCAACTCTTCATTGCATAGGTCCAACTTTTCAGTCGAGTGAGCCAACTCCAACGGTCTTGAGTGCAGATACACCCCTGAGGGCAAGGGAATGAGTGTCACGTCCCTCTTGACGCTCACCTCCTCAAACTCTCGACAACCAAGTTAAATAACTTGATCCTGCCGCAGCGGCCCAACAATGTAGGTTATACACGATTCAAACATTTAGCTTTACAGTTCACATTAATATAAACTACTACAACGCTACCTAGCGGCTTACCTCACGAACCGCCTATGTGTTCATAGCCATAAAAAGTACCACATGCACTACCTAGCTAACTACGACACTTTTTGAGTAATACTAGCTATATTAAAGAACGAAAAGTTTTAACGTCAAATTGCTATCGTGAAAACTATTTAAATGCATGATGTTTTGTTTTTAATGTGTATATATGAAACAAGGGTGAAAAATAGTTACAAATTATTCAACATATATTACAACCCTATTTTATTCAAAAATCCTTATATTGCAGACCATAACATGCACACCAAGTAGATTTTGATTACTATATTACTAACAATCATACCATACCAACATAAATTAGTTGTATCTATCCCCGTGATTAGATAGAGACAGTGGGGCCATATGGAAGCGGCCGCTATGTTTAACCTAAAAGTAATGTCATCTGCTCAGAAGTATAATGTAAAGCAGGGGTTCCTGAAATGATATAAAAAACCAGGTAGTTGATGCAATAAAACAATCACCGTTTTTTGCTATTCAGCTAGACGAGAGTACAGACATAGCACAATGTTCTCGGTTAATTGTATATGTTCAATATATTGAAAACAAAAGAATGAAAGACGAGCAACTGTTTTCTACGGAGTTGGTGACCACTACAAAAGCTGTTGATGTGATGAAAGCAGTGTCAGACTTTTTAGACAAATATGAACTCTCGTGGCAAAAACTGATGGGCATATGCACAAATCATGGCGTCCCTGCAATGCTTGGTTCTCGCTCAGACTTTGTGCAATTAGTAAGAGAGAAAAATGCTAATGTGACTGGGATTCATTGTTTTACACATCGTCAAGCCTTGGCAAGCAAGATGCTTCCAAACGAACTCAATGCTGTGTTAAAATTATGTATTGAAGTAGTGAATTACATAAAAAGCAGTGCATTAAATACTCAATTGTTTCAAACTCTTTGTGAAGATTTAAGAAGTGATCACAGAAAAGGCTATTTCATACAGAATTACGCTGGCTCTTCAAAGGAAACATGTTGGCAAGATTTTTTGAGCACCGAGATGAACTAATCACCTTCTTGGAATATCAGAAGCAAAATGAGCTAAGTGTAGACTTCAAAAAACCAAGTGCTCAAGTAATGTTGGCTTATTTGTCAGACTTCTTTGACTCGTTGAACAGCCTAAACTTAGATTTTCAGGGTGGAGACTCAAATATAGTTACCCATCGTGATGCCATCAAGATGTATAGTGAGAAATTGCAACTGTGGAGACGTAAAATATCAGCAAACCTCTGCAGTTATTCAATTTTCAACAAAAGTAGTATCAATCTCAGAAGGAACACGCTTCAATGAGGTTTTTGAAGGATCATATTGGAAGAGCCAAGTATCAAACCATTTGGAGAACCTCACTGAAGAAATCAGGAAATACTTCCCAAACACTTGAGGCGAGAATATTTACAGATTGTCAACTGACCCATTCAATGTCAACAAAGACTGCCTGCCAGAAGCACTGCAAGAAGAAGGTTTGGAAATAAATCATTATTCCTCTGCCAAATATGACTGACAAAATGGACAAATTATGGTAGATTATGTTTGAACAAATGTTCAATGAGTTGTATATACACTATACACCTCTAATACAAAATATATGAATAAAAAAAAACTAGAATAATATAAATGTGAAAGATATACAAATCAAATACTGAAATTTTTGTATTCAATTGTTTTCTTAAATGCATAGTTTCACTATTTTTGTATAACCATTACATATTCTGCTATTGATTAGTTCTGCCTTCTAATGATTAACATTGCTATCTTTCCTTCTGCAACATGATCGAAATTTTGTGTCTTATTCAAAGTAATTGTAGTGAGTCAATTCCTGAAAGGCAGGCTGTTAATTTCTTAGAGGTTTATTAGTTTATTGTACAATTTATTTAATCTTGTATATTCATTTGTAAGAAAAAATCAAATCAAATCATTAGACTAAGAAGAATATCTGGATTGGGTGAAGTAGGGGTTTTGTGGTATCTCTTCTCCTGAGGATACTTTTGTAATGGTAAATGTCCTTTCTGATGTGGAATCGGGAACGGAATATTCTCATATTCGAAATGTTGCTGTACCTCAAATAGTTTCCAAAATAGCCTAATACATGGTGTATTACAAACTTAAGCAAACAAAATTTTTTACTTTTAGGTTTATTTTGTACTGGTTATTTCATATCTAAGTCAGTAAACCAAAAAAGTTAATGTAGTGTAAGTGCAATCACATATATACAGTTTGTATAATACATAATACTCTAGTTTGTCATTAAAAAGTATTATTTCTAGTCCAATAACATGTTTTATTTGCCTCCCACAAATTCCACTGCCCTCAACAAAGAACAATACTTTTTTCCAAAAAATTTTCGATTATCCGAACACCTGCTGCACCAATTGCTTTAGATAATCGGTGCTCTGCAGTACGGTTAAGAGAAAAATAAGTTAGTGAGATGGATGAGCTTGCATTTTCTTAACTAGTATGCCTATTCTTGGTTGTGCCGATACTTTGTTTTTATTTCCACAAGAGTTGAAAACGCTTTTTCGCACAAGTAGGTGCTTGAAAAAGGCAAATATAATCGAAGAGCTTCCTGTGAAACACTGCGATACACTTTGAAGTATTTGATCCAAAATGATGATTTGTCCATTTTGTCAGTCATATTTGGCAGAGGAATCATTTTTTTATTTCCAAACCTTCTTCTTGCAGTGCTTCTGGCAGGCAGTCTTTGTTGACATTGAATGGGTCAGTTGATAATCTGTAAATATTCTCGCCTCAAGTGTTAGGGAAGTATTTCCTGATTTCTTCAGTGAGGTTCTCCAAATGGTTTGATACTTGGCTATTCAAATGTGATCCTTCAAAAACCTCCTTGAAGCGTGTTCCTTCTGAGATTGATATTTTTTTTTTTTTGGAGTGGCGTAGCATGCAATAAACTTTCAGCTTTTCTGTCTCCCAGAGACATTATTTAGAAATTCTTTTCTTAGTCAAATTAAATAAATTTACTTTCATTACATAACTTCTAAATAAATTTTATTTAAAATATTTCTAAAATTAATTTTATTTCTAAAATATTAAATTTAATATTTTAATACGAGACAGCAAATTCTGACTAATTTATAAGGTGCACCAAAAAATATAA
>JAGFPH010001889.1:24481-111184 GCA_018207615.1 Philaenus spumarius
CCATAGCAAAAGCGGGTCGCCGGAATACTACCCCCTGGAAAACTACCTCCCCAAGCAGGTTCCTACAATTATACTGTTATCGGCAACATACTGTGACTAAACAGTTTAGGTTAGTCCTCTAGTTTTTTTTTATTCTAACTATATCGAAACTTGAGTGTGCGTGACTGGAAAACTGCCCCCCCGATCTCTGACGTCAAAATGACGTAGGAACCTGCTTGGTGGGGTAGTTTTCCGGGGGGTAGTATTCCGGCGACCCTTATTTTCTATATAGCGTGTAGCCTATTTACAAAGTCATTACCACCGTCAGACAACATATAAACCAAATGGTGCTTACACGGTCATTAGTTGTACCGGTGAAGATGAATCTGATTTGTCCAATCTCCATTTCAGTATAGCCTAGGCCAGGGGTTCTCAATCTTTTTCAAAGACTGTAGCCCTTAATGAAAAATTTTTCATACCCCTTGTTATCGGGGGGGATTAAAAACACTTTTTACATATCAAAAACACAATATATTTGGAAATATATTTCAAACGCATTACAAAAAATTAATGAGAAGATGAGCTTGCTTCTTTTTACATAGTTCCTCAATGTTCGGCTGTACTTTTTAGATATGTTAAGCTCGAAAACCCTCTTTTCGAAAAGAGAAAATATTGACGAGTAAGAATGTTTGTTCCTTTTTTCGATTACTTAGGTTTTCAAGCGACTACAAGAAATAGAAAGGATGAGGGGTTATATGCGCCATATATCTTTGATTGTCGCATGGCATCAAACGTGTATGTGTATGAAATGAAATGAAAAGAAAAATGCTTTCTTTCGCAACAAAAAATAGACATGCACAATATTATGTAAATTTGCATTGCAAAAGCATAGCTTGATTAGGCTGTCTGCTTGGTTGGGTAGTAATTTCAAACACAAAAACACACTTTACATCAAAGAAACTTAACACATTACGAATTTGTTGATCGTAAAAATAACAAATAACTTAAGAAAACATGTATTCAAAAAACAAATCTGGACTACCAATATATACATATTTATTAAATTACAAAACGGCAACATATCTTAAAAATGTATTCCATTAACGATAATAATTAGAAATTAAATTCTTGAATTAAAGCCCATCTGTATTGCCATGCTTGTTGAGAGAATTTTGCAAGCCGCACCCAATCGTGCCCATTCAAATACTTTAAAACCTCTTCCTTACTTAGCTCATGCTTTTTAAACAACCTAAATCTGAAATCCTTTAAAATTTTACATTTTCCGATAAAATGATATGTGTCCTCGAACTGATTTAAATTACAAAGAGAGCAATTATAATGTTGTTCCTTGACCCAAGGCTTATAATTTAGGTGAAGCAAATCTCCCCTACACTTGAAAACCCATCCAATTAATTTTGAATTAAATTCATCTCTAAAATAAGTTTTATCGCCAAGGTCAAAGTCTACCTCTCTGTATTAGGCATGGTATTGACTTGCCCAAGCGGCTTGTATGCATTTCTGCCTAGCATAGTCCCTTATCGCCTGCCATAAGGTCATCAGTTGCCCCCTCCATAGTCCCGAATCATCTGATAACGGCACAGAATGCCTTTCAACCAAATACTGCCACTCTCGAAACCAAAATAGTTTTTTTCTAATTATTTCTTTTGATAACATCTTAGGTAGACGGTTATCGGCCATGTCCGGCACTGTTATTACGTATTTAAAATGTAACTTGAAAGCAAAAATAAATAATTTTTCAAAATTTGTCTCCAAAAACAACATATAGTTTGGTATGTTTTGTGGCAGCCACAGAGTCCGTTTGATAAAAAAACGTAACAGCTGTTCTACCGAATCATATTCCCGATATCCCCACACTTGGGCTCCGTAAAACATGATTGACCTGGCTACAGCTTTAAAACATTCCGATTTAGTTAATATGGAAATACTTGCATGTCCCAACAAATTTACCCAAGCATGATTGATGACATTTTTAGATGCTGTCAGTTTCTCTTCAAAATGACATTGTAAAGACAACGCTGGGGTAAGAGTCAGACCAAGATATTTATACTTGTTGACACATTCAATCTTTTCACCTTTATAAAACCATCGCTCATGATACGATAATTTCCCCCCATTTCAAAAGACCATAATTTTATATTTGTCCAAATTTATTTTCAAATTCCATGTGTCACAATACTTTTATAAATTGTTTATCATATATTGCAAAACTACAGGAGAAGGGGCCAGCAACACAATGTCATCAGCATATAACAAAACCCTAATTTTCGTGTCACCGAACTGGCAACCACCTCCTAGAACTTCGTGCAGGTCATTCATAAATAAAGAGAATAACAGGGGACTTAACAGATATCCCTGCCTTAAGCCCTTGCTTGTTTCAAAACAATCAGACACCCCTTCCCCACACCAAACCCATGCTGCACTACCATTATACAAATTTTGTAAAATCCTTACAATTTTTGTGGACACTCCCAGAGAATATAATTTATAAAACAATGACTTTCGATCTATCCTATCAAAGGCCGCAGAAAAATCAACAAAAAAACAATAAAGCTTTCCCTTGATTAATGCAAGCCTCAGATTTATCATAGACATGAGATTCAATATATTGTCAATGGTGGAATAACCTTTCCTAAACCCCGCTTGGTACTCATTCAATATATCGTTTTCCCTAACCCATTTTTCTAACCTATTTAAAATTATACCCGTAAAAAGTTTAGCAATAGCATCAATAAAACAAATACCTCTATAGTTGCTTACATCATTGACATCACCTTTTTTGTGTAATGAATATACAATGGACTTTTTAAAACTTATCAGCACTATACCATTATCCCAAATTAAATTAAACATTTTTAGAATAATTTCAATTAATTTGTCTGGGGCTTGTTTATAAAATTCATAAGGTATGCGATCGAACACTGGCGCTTTACTATCTTTTGAAGCTTTTAATACCTGTATTATTTCACCCATATCGATTGTTTTATCTAGACAGTTAACTTTGAAAAAAAGTTCTGCAAAACAAAACAGGCTGCATACTTATCGATCAAGCAGCATTTTAAAGCGTCTAACCCAGTCTTCCACTTTAATATTGTTTCCCACATAATTCATTCCTTTTTTTTAATTTTTTGCGGCCTCCCAAAATTCCTTTGTATTCTTAACATTTTGTAGTTTTTTAATCAACTCTTGGTTAAACTGTTTCTTTTTCAAATCCCTTATTTTACTATAATCCTTGTTAGCTTCCAAATATAATTTTTTGACATAAATATTATTGTATCCCCTGTATAGATTTAATAATTTGAATACTTTAGTTCTAGCCTTATCACACTTTGTCAAACCATTGGTTTTTCCCCCTAAACGCGCTTACCTTACCCCTATTTTGTTTACTCTGGTGCGCACCCCCTCTCACAATGTCCGTTATCTCGTCTAGCATTACCTGCACATTTTCATTAGAGCCTACTAAGTTTAATCTACTTTCTACCTTATTTTTATAAAACCGATCATCCGATACTGACCACATTAATTTAGGTAACATTGGGAAACTTTTTACTTCCTTTATATTATTATCTAATTGAGCATGTATCTCGAACTGTATTGGTAAATGGTCCGATCCAATAAATTCTTTTACACACATATCCTTAACATAATCTAAACTGTTTAGTGAAATACTTGCTAAATCAATTACAGAGGACCCCACGTTACTAATAAAAGTATATTGCCCTTTATCGTCTGAGGTTGTGCGCCCATTCAAAATGACTTGCCCATAATTGTCACAAAACTACAAATATTTGTTCCCCCTCATATTACAAATTGTGTCTTTAAGATTCACGAAATTCTTTAATATTGCTTAAACTACTTATAAGATTGGGATAGAAATAACCAATTGGTAAAATTTCACAATTATAATTTATTACTGAGCACCATATGTTTCACCGTTAGGCATCATCAGGCTACCTATGATGTAGGTACGACATGTAGCCTGATGATGCCTAACGGTGAAACATATGTTGCTCAGTAATAAATTATAATTGTGAAATTTTACCAATTGGTTATTTCTATCCCTATTATGGAGTTTCACCAAGTACCAACTGCTTTTACTTTAAATACTTATAAGATTAACATTTATATTTTGTTTATTTGCAGTTCTTGCGTTACAATTACCAATAATACTAAAACTAATGTTTGAATTAGAACTAACATAATCTGATAATGCACTGAAATCTCTTTCCCAACAGTTATAATTTAAATAAATGGGTAAAATGTGAGTAATATGGGATTCCTCTAACTTAACTTCTACAGCATGAGTTGGATAATTATGAACAAAATTTATATTATTACAAAATTTGATTTTAAATTAATTCCAACTAAACAGCCTCCTAGAGGCGTCCCGAAAGTACCCTCCTTAATTGCTGGTATTAATTTTAACCTAAAATTACTAAAATATTTTCTTAAAAAATCAAAATCTACTTCTGTAATAAAAGTTTTTAACAAAATTATTATGTCGTAATCTAACAAAAAATTAATTAACTTAAAGTCGCTTTATTCCTTAGCCCGTGTACATTGTACGATAAGATTCTAATTGATTCATCACCTCTAGATGTTTTCTTGGGCAATGTTTGTTGATAGGTGCAGTTGCTTTCTCATTTCCTTTCCTCCACCGTTGCAGTCGACGTTGTTGCTCTAGAGCCGTTGTTGTGTTGTTGCTGTCCTTGGTTTTCCTCCAGATCATGAATGAATGCAGATAAGTCTACTTTCAGCAGTTCTCGTATCTTTGCACAGCCGTCATCCTGTCCCGCATTAGGTTGCCTTCGTTCCAGAAGAAATGGTGCCCTTCGACGATCAGGCGATCAAATACTATCGGCATCCGCCGTCGGCCTACTAGTCGTTCCAGTTCTCCTCTGACCGCCATCAATTGCCTTCTCTTTCTCCTTATTTCTTTTTAGTGTAATCGCGGTAGACAAAGAAACCCTTTCCTTTTAATTTCTTTGCATTTCTTATTATGAAGTCGACATCAGCAACGTCTGGAAGGTGCGCTATCAGTAACACATTTGTTCCAAGGGGATGTGCGCGGTTAATCCAAAGGTTGTTATGACATTGCAACATATTTACACAAAATTCCTTGACTATTCTTAGGCAGTCATCACCCTTATTATGTCTGGTACCTCTAAATATGAGATTGTTTCTTCTAGATCGCCCCTCTAAATCATCTAACCTATCTATAATGAGTTTCTCTCTATCTTTAATTAAGTGCAACTCCTTCCTCAAAATTTCATTTTCATTTTTTAAAGGCTTCAGCCACTACATTAAAATCTTCCTTCGTTTCCAAAGACAACAATTTACTATCTAGAAGGGCGCCCATAACTGCCATTAACTCACTGTGTTAAATCTCCTACTTTACTGACCCCCATTGTCTTGTCGCTTTTATAACTATCTTCCGGCGAAACTACCCTTTTACGTTTAACCTTATTATTCACTTTTGGTGTAAAAAAATCAGTAATTGTCTTATTATCCATAAATTAACTGGCATCAGACGTGTATAGAAAACTACAACGATGATTACGTATGTAAACATAAGTTTTTGAAAAAAAAATGAAATACAAAAATTAAAATTTAAAACATTCCCTTTCCAAAGGTTTTTGTTTTATTGACTTTGGATGGTATTTAGTGGGTGAAATATTCAATTAAATCAGACGCTACAATATTGCCGACTCTGCTCGTTGAGTCGACACCTAACCTGCCCCGCGTACCCCCTGACAAATTTCCCGTACCACAGTTTGAGAACCCATGGCCTAGGCTGTGCTACTGTATTGTGTCCTAGTAAAATCCCTTAAGGTTATTGCTAAAATGTTTCAGAATTTACTAAATTGTAATCTTTAATTTAATTCAAGCACAGTTTGTTCTTTTCAATTACCTCGTTTCTTTTTGTGTTGCGGTTAAAAATAGTAAATATGATGTCTGCAAAATATTGTATAACGACATAATACTTGTTATTAAGAGAAAATGGTGAGTGCAATACCTGCATTATTTTATTCCATATGTTTGCACTAACTTACCCTAATCAATTGCTTCCAAGCCATGTAAGAACACTCGACTATAAAAGGGTTAACTTGTTTCTCAAGGTAGTTATCGTAGGTTATTTCCCACACCTCCTTCAGCAGTTTCTCTCGAACATACAACACCACCATCTGTTTTTCCTCTTCCTCTTCAATCTGTTGCCTGAAATAAGTTTCATTATCTAAAGTTGTTTGATTGTGTTAGGAATAATCAATTATTCGTATAAATAAAGCTAAGTTATCTAAGAAAAATTTGTTTTATATTTCAATAAAAATTGGAAGAATTAACCAGTAGGACAGCACCTTCAGCTCTTGCAGAAAAATCAATTAGTTTAGTTAATTAAATTAGTTTTAAAGCAAAAAGCACAGAAGTTTACTATTGCATGAAATCAACTGTTTTCTGACAAATATCCATACTCTTTTCCAAGATTCCAACCGAGGATCTTGAACTTAAGAGTTAGGTATGTTAACCCCTCAGCTACAAGGCTACAGAAAGTTGTTTATAAGCTGTGAATAACATTTTATGGCATTATTTTAGCTATAAAAGAAAAAATGGTGACAAAGGAGAAAATAAGCTCTCCACCACTGCAATCCAAGTTGATTTATTATGGAAGGCAGCCTCTTCAGTGTTCATTCTAGATCCAGCCCAGGCCACTATTAAAGCAAAGTAAAGTCTTGGGATCAACACCGCAGAACTCTTCTTAGAACCCACAGTGCCTTTAAGCCTGCTTGGTTATCAGAGAGGATGTAAATGCTAGTTCCTTTAAACATCTTTTTTATGATTTCCTGAGCACATTGATCAGTAGCAACAACCTCCACCTGAAAGATCGATTTGGAGGAACCTGTAGCCTGAGTTAGAGCAGAACTAGGACCCATAGATTCGTGCCTCTACACTGCTGATTATTTTGGAGCCATCCATGTATCATGCATGGACACCATTACCTGGAACAGGTCCAACACCCCACCTCCTGTGACCATCGATCTCGATCACAAAAGAACGTCAAAATTAAATTTCCTTCGTATAATGCTACCATTAGGCCACTTTTAGCCTCTGCCATTCTTGCAGTAAATTGCTAGGTGGCCTACCAGATCCTCTAGTTTGATAAAGTTATTTAACCCCATCAGCCCATAAGCAGGCAGATTGAGAAGCACCTCCATGGCAGATGTGGGACAAGTGCGCATGGCCTCACATATACCAAGGTATGTTAGCCTACTTTGTAGCTTTTATATGGCTTAAGTTTGCATGGGATTCTGCCACCACACAAAGGACCCACTTATGTGATTATAGGCCTAACAAGGATGCTATTTATGACCAGGCAGCCACTTTTTGAGTAATGCTTTATGTTTTACTATAGAGTTTATTATTAGCTTAAATGGACCTGCAGTTGCTGCTTTTAAAAACCATGTCCACCTGATCTTTCCAGAAAAGCCTGTGATACAGGATAACTCCAAGACACACTTAGCCTCACCAGCTTAAAGCTTTAACATTTTTAAAATGTTGACAAGATCACGGCAGGCTAAAGGTGACTCAAGATCAATAATGAAATCAAATTAAAATGGTTTCATGAACAGATTTATTTAAAAGATAAAATTGTTTTAGATATTTTTACAATTAAAATTACTATATACAGAAAAAAATATTTATACTGTAGGGCCTAATATGTTGAAGGTAGGCCTAGGCCCTGAATAAATAAATAGATCAGATATCTCAATCCTCTGCCATAAAGAATATTTTACAAAACATTTAACTTATTGATAGCCTATTGTATAGAATTAACTATTGCAGAATTAAATTAGACTGTAAGTTAATTAATCCTCATAGAGGAACACAACTTATTACATGATGCCAAAATTGAATTCTCATACCAAGTGCCAAAAATATAACTTTCCTAGATACTCAAAATCAATAGTTTCAAACTTTCTCTTGTCTACAATGTCTACATTTATCTTATTTGAATAAACTACCTAGGCTAGGCTAAAAAATCTTATTAACAAGCAACATACTTACCATTTTTCAAATGAAATTCCAGACCTAGCCATCCATTTGCCACTTAAAGACAAACTATCCTCATCAATGGTGCTTGAAGTATTTTTTCTTGATGATTTGCTTTTATTTCTTGTAGAGTTAGACATAGTAAGATTGGGCTGACTTTTTCTGAATGAAAAACAAAAATTAAGTAGGTTATATTTGTAGCAGCCTGTTCTCCAAGTATGTTTAATACTATCACTTTTCCATAGACCTTGGAACAATAATTGATCAATTTTACTTATAGAACATGAATTATTTTGATTATTAACAATGCTAATCAAACCAGACCTATGTAGCAGGCTATTTTGTGTAGTAGGCAAGCTAAACAAAGAGATATATTCTATGCAGAGTTAATCATTCTTAAACTATAATATAAAAGTAGCATTGCTTAAGCCTTATAAATAAATAAAAGAAGAAGGCATTTCATATAATATAATAGTCAAAAGGAGGAACAGTTTCTAGTATTTGAAAATTAATTAATGAATTAAACTCTAATTTTAATAGCAGCAGAGAAGTTTAGATTACTATTTTGTTTTAATTACAATAAACTGGCTTAACTGTTTGCCCTAGATTAAAATCTTAATTTAAGTGACAAAATTTCAGACTTAGAACTATTTTTTAAGGATTTAAAATTTTTAACTGTAGCTAAAATTTATTTGTCATAAGAAACTACATTTGTAATAATTGTATTAAGTTTGACTTCAAATGCCTTGTGTTTGTATCAACGTAATACTTACATACACCATGAAATAAGTATGAAAACAAATTCATTTTTGAAATACATCCAAATTTTCCCGCCAAAGCTCATAGACAAATACCAGAGTTATATTTCAGTGTTCGACGGTTCATAAATTTAATTTTAAGCAAGTAATATTTTAATGTAGACACATTAAACAGTACATATTAATAAAATATCGAACAACTATTAATCACGGCCTCAATGAATAATGAAATGTTTTGAAAAGCAATTGATCAACAATAATATTATAGTTACAATATTGTATTGTAATATTAATATTGTACTGTATTGAAATTGAGGTACCTACTGTAACTTACCGCAATGAAAACCTCTATGCGAAATGGCAATCCAGAATTTCATTGATTATAATTTCCTTTTTATTTAGTAGTAATTCCAAAAATCTCATAATTAATTTATATATTTCGGTATACCATATTTATAACTGTATAATTTAGTATCGCATTGGTATGAGAAAAATTCCCACTAAGCCGGATAGTTGTTTCCATATCTTATTTAGCTGTATTCATATTTTAGGTTGGTGTCCCTGTAAGTAGTTTGTCGTTTCACCCACCCACATACTATTTTCAATATTTCAATTTCAATATTTTTGTACTGTACGTATGTTATTAAAATCACCTGTTTCACTTAATTATTGTGTGGAGTAAAATTTGAAATCGATTTAACTCATTATTGTAGGAATAGTATGATTAAAACAAATAATATCTAAATCTTTTCGTAATGAACGTAATTTATTTATATAAAAGTAAAATTCGTTTTCGATTTTGTGTGTGATTACAGTTTGTTGTGCAGTTTATGAAGGATTGGCATTTCGTTAATTATATTTTGTGGTAAGTGTTTATAATAAAATAAGATGACTGAGATTTACATAGTTTTATTTCTTATTCATAGTCATTGTGTTTTTTAAGCTAGACATTTTTTTCCGGGTTTTGTATTGCTTATAGGCTTATACAGTTATATAAGTAAGGTTAAGATAATTTTCTTAGTAGGATGCCTACATGGAAATTTGAAAATATTCATGTCCAGTCATAAGTATTTTGGCAGCTTCTGGTATCTTAGTTCCTGAACCAGAATCACTATAATTTTGAGGTAATTGAACTAAATTAATGTAGGCCTACAGTGTAAGCCCTCATCCTACAATGCCGACATAAAAATATAAACAAAATAATAAAAGTCTCTGTATATAGTTTGTAATCGTAGCTTATATACTATGCAACTTTTCTAAAAAAAGATCCTAAGAGTTGGCGGCCAAAGTAGGCCTACATTCACAATCCAGCTGATATTTTGTTAAACAAAACAACTTAGGCCCAACTGATTTTAGAAACTTTAGGCCTATAGCCTATATGTTAACAATATGGAAGCAGACCGTAAGTTGGAATTTCAGGCTATTTTTTAAACCTTTTATTTTGAAATCCCCATAAATTAGCAACCTAACCTTCAAATAACGTAGTATTATTAAAAAATAGGCTATAGTAATTAATTGTTCACTATTAATATTTAATAATTTAAAATCAAAACAAGTTTAAAAATAATACTAATAATAACAACTGTGCACTTATTTTTAGGTTCAGTTGTTAGAGAATCGTAAAGAAAATGACTTCTATAAAACATCTACTTTGGCAGGGTAAGTTTTGGTATAATTTGTCATATATATATATATTTGAATGCTATTTGATAAGAATTGTTTAAATTAGGTCTGTTTGTTTAAAATGTTAGTGGGAAGTAGTTTGATATTGGAATATTTATAAAAACATTTCTCTAACTTTCTACTATTCGACTCTAGAGGCTAATATTTTTGCAGACAACGATGTTGTTTTACATTCTACTGTTAAATGTTGAATACAGGTAAATATACTGTGACTAAATAGGTTACTTTAGAACCTTTTAGGTACTTTTTTATTATTATTTTTGCATTTCTGTTAGCTCTAGGTTAGCCTAGAGTCGAATAATAAAGTTGCGCCCATTTCTACTATACTACATTACTACAGTTTACTTCACAATTTTGAATTTTTCAAACTTTCGTAGCCTCTGTTACTGCTCTTACTAAGCCCAATCGATTGATACCTTTTCATTCAGATTATTTTTGTACTTTAAGAGCTACGTTCCAACTAAGTATCACACACATAGCCGGAACTAACTAACACTTCATAGCCTTTCCTTTGGCTTCGGTGTTGTCAATCAATGTGATTTGTTAAAATGAGGCCTCTATAAAATTTAAAATGCAGTAATAGCAAAAGTCAAATCATTCACGGTTTATAGTTGACTATATTGAAGGTAGATGATCCATTTGGCTATTATTTTTCCAATTGAAACAAAGGATGAAGTGACAGTGTGAACTTCTACTAGAGCGAGGGTAATTCAGTTGGCTAGGCGGCGGCGTTAAGGCATAGCCTTCTCTAGTATAAGGCCGCGGCGAGCGAAATCTGGCAACGCCGCACACTAGGCCAAGGTCGGCCGGCTCCCACCATTAGTTTGCACTACTAGACGGCGCATCATCAGTGATTAACCTCGTTGTTTTACGTAATCAGATACAATATGGTGTAAATAGTGAAAGTGCGTTATGCCTGATAAGTGTGTTGTTCCGGGGTGCACTACTAACTACCGGAATTCATTAAAAACTGAGGGGTATGTGCAATTGTTTCGATTCCCTCAAGAAGGTCCGCGTCGAGATGAGTGGGTTCGCGCAATACATCGAAGTGAAAAACCCGCATAAAATTTTTGTTCTATATGATACTGTTCATATTTTTAAGTGTGTAAGAAATAACTGGTTGAACTTAAAGGACTTTGAAAAAACATTTAAAATACCTTTTTGGACAGATTTGCCGCAATCAGAATCCAAAATAGTAAAAGAGTCAGAGAACTATAATGAAGTTACAGAAGCAAAGTTTTCAGATATAAGAGACCTGTACAAAGCTGAATCTTCTATGTTGATACGATCAGCCCCTAATTTGACAACCAAAACTGTATTTCCATCTTCTTTTGAGAGACAGAAAGTAAACTTGGTTGTGAATATATTTAATGAAATAACAGTTTCAGCTTTAGAAAAGTGTGGTTCTCATAACACGGCATATTTTGTAAAAGTTATTTTTACATGGTGGTCAATTGTTAACATTAATCGTCCTTTAAGTTATATCCTTAAGAGAAATCCTTTAAAAGAACCATTTTCAAGTGTAATGGATGACAGGTTTATTTTTTTCGAAAACTTTTTAGCGTGGCTAGAAAAATGGAAAGAAATATCCTCTGATGGTTCAGGATTTTTGACTGAAGATACATTTAATTCACTACACTTATGTAATTAAGGAAATAATTACTTATATTTTAGTACAAATCCAAGCTCCTTACTTTTTAACTGCCAAACTTCAAACAGACTGTTTAGAGTCAAGATTCGGTCAATATAGGCAGTTAGCGGGGGGTAACTATAACATTTCAGTGAGACAGGTTATGGAAGCTGAACATAAAATAAGAATTAAAAGCTTACTGGGCCTCCATTCGGCTCGTTATGGGGAAATTCCTTTCTCCGTTAAAGTTTGTGAATCCATAGGCCTTGCACAAAGTAATCCTACCTCCACTTCCAACCCTAAAAGTAAGACACAAATCAACCAAATACTTATGAGTGTTTTAGATGATAATTATTTAGATAATGTTGATTTTGACAAATCTGGCCTACTGTATGTGTGTGGCTATATTAGCTTCAAAATAACGGCTAATATTGAATGTGAAAGGTGTATTTCACTAATTGTAAGTCCAATGAACACTGATGATGTTTATTTTCAAACTATTAACTGGGGTGGTTTATCTGTTCCTAGTGATTTTGTGGTTTGCTTAGGCAAACATGTAATAGGTATCATGCAGGCATTAATATCAGAAGAGTTCGAAGACAGATTTTTACTAAGCAATGATCAAAGACGTGATCTAGTAGGCCTAACTTTAGCAGAAATCGGCATTCTGAATGACAATAATATTTCAGTAGACTTAAGTAAATCTTGTGAGTGTGGACGGGCGTATGCTAAATTAGCATCAGATGTGATTTTTAAGATGTCAAATGTATTATTAAATAACTATACAAAGAGGAAAAATGACAAAATAAATGTAAAATGTAGTAAGAGAAAACTTAAAATATTTTCTTAGGTCACTTTATATTCCTGAAAAGTGTAATCTCTTTGTTCGAATAAAATATATTTGAAATAAACCTTGTTGTTTCATCCAACCCGTTTACAAAGTTCCCTACACCTATATATATAATAGAAATTTTATCATAAACTCAATTAGTTCAAACAAATTCTGTTTTTAATACAAATTTATATCGCTTGTGCATAATACTCAGGGCTGGAAGTAAGTGGTGAATATTATACGTTTATATAAACATCTATTTTTTATTATTTAGTAATACAATTTGTAACATTGTAAGCACCATTTCATGCTAAAAATGAATCCACTAAACTGATTTAATTTTCATTACTTTTAATGTGAATAAGCACAGTTTTGGCGAAATGTTGAACGTTTTACCGCTGGAGTCAATGCCCGGAGTGGGCCGAGGGTGGGGGTGAGATGCGGCGTTGCCACATCGAAGGCCGCGGCCTTATACAGAGAAGGCTATGGTTAAGGTTATTTTCCATTAAGTGTTGAGAAAATTTCTGCGAGTTATCTAACTGCGAGTTATTTCTCCCATTCTTCGTTAGTCTAACTGGTAAAAAGTGCTAACCATGACTGTGATTTTATAATTTTTAATAAAAACTACCTTACAGTATTTAAAATAATTGATTTCATAAAAACAATATTTTTTAAGTAGCCTAACATTAAGTTAAGAACAAATTACTGAAGGAAACAATTTTTATCATTCATATTTATAAAGTCAGATATTTCACAAAAGGAACTAACTTAAAAAATTGTGTTTAATTTAATTGGTTTGGTTATTATTTAAAATGTGCTACCAACTATATTCTTTTACAAAAACTTGCTTTAAAATTTCACCAACACAAATGTAAGGAGGCGGCGGTTTTATATCAAAGAATCAAACACAATTTTCCAATTATATATTTATTCCAAACTAACAATTAATTTAGCAGCTCTACACAAGTTACTGGTCTGACATTTCTGAGACCTAGACCGCCCTGTGTCCCTTGGGTTCACCGTCCTAATGGCAAATCGGCTCATTCCAATAAACTCTGAATTCCAACAAGGAGTTATTGTATTTTATGTAATCTTCTTTATAACTACAGACCTGCCACATCACAAATTTAGCTCTTTTCTCTCAGATGGCCAAGTTTGTCTTATCAAGCAGTTTGGAATAATTTTACCTTTGATGGCCAGCCTAATTCTACTGTGTCACCAGCTTGGAATTAGTTTGTTGGCTGCTATCTGAAATCATACTCCTTGATATCCAAAATGAGAAATAATCTCAAATGTAATTTAAAAATTCCATTCATGTTGGTGGTCTCAATATAAAAATCATCAAGCTGGGAGGAATAAATCTGCGTAAAAATTGTATTTGTATAATGAAATGGCTGCGGCCAGTGCTACTGGACACCTGATCCATTTTTGAGATAAAGGAAAGAGAGGAACTTGAGATCCTAACTTCGGCTCTTAAAAAAAGCAATATAACTTGAATAAATCCCAGAAAACTTCCTAAATTTTGTATCTGAATGTAAAAGGTTGGATAGAAAATGTTCAGTTCCTTATTTATTAGGCCTAATTGTTTTTTACTTGCAAACATAAGATATTTGTGTAGCCTAATGTTTTTTACACTTTTAACACAGTTTAATGCATCTCCTTAACAAAAGTAGCCTATTGATTCCATTAAAGTTCAGTATAAATCAATATGCATCACAATAGTGCGAGGTGTTGAATGAATTAATCTAGGAAAGAATGAAATGTGGCAGGTATTGATAAATTATCTCAAAGTAGGCCACTTGTTATTGTATGAAAATAACATCCATTCTGTACTTTCGATATAGTACTTGCTTAACAGCATAATAATATTGTTTATTGTAGTGGTTTGTTCTACTCAATGTTATGCATTTTCCATCAGGTATATCATTTTGTACTAATTACAGAATACTTTTAGCTTCTGTAATTCACCACAATGGTGTACACAAAATGTATACTGCTTTGTGATATATGCTTTTAATAAATAATATATTAAAGATATTCAGAGGATTTTTTTGGACTTTGGTTTATATAAAACTGTTGTTTATTTTTAAACACCTCTTGGTGTTGGGTAAAATATTTTATTTGCATCTGTATATATGTGTGTTCGTTTTATAGTGTAATACAGTAAAACCTCTTAAATCTGAACTAAATAGAACTGGGGGGGGGGGGGGGTTCGGACTATCGAATCGTTCGGATTAGCCTACAGAACATATTGTGCTTTTCACATAACTTAACAGCTAAAACGTGGCTAAATGGATCATAAGTTTTATAGAAAAATGAGAAATACTTTTCAATTTAAAATATTGTTTATTTTATTAAAATAGTAGACATAAGTTATAATATATTTATAGTAAACATATACAGTACGAAAATATTTCAGTAGGCCTACAAAAAATTCAAATACATTTTTTAAATTAAATTTCACTCAGATTAAAGAGGTTCTATTGTTTATTAAAATGTTTTTGTTCATTTGTTTTTCTGTTTAGAGAGTCCAAAACCAAAACGAAATTTTATCAAGGAGAATGCAAAAAGATTTAAGGATCCTAAGAAATCTGATCAAAATACCATGGATGGTCAAAGCAAAAGGTCACAAAACATTTCATCATTAAGTACTGTAAGTGTAGCAATATTTTATAAATTGTTTATCCATCCAACCTTAATGCTTAAATTAGTAGTATTAACTAAAGTAGACCTTCAAGCTTTTTCAGCTCGCAGAATTGAATTTAGAATATATTTTTTTAACATTGGTGTACAAATTATTTCCTACTTCATTTCAATTTGAGAAGGATTATAAATTAAATGTTGAGATATACTTTTCTTCTTTGTCATTTACAAAAATATTATCTTCATATTTGTCTGATTATTTTCAACTCTGTGTATCAGGTGAGAGAGAGTTTGTTAAGCCCAAAAAAAAAAAAAGAAAGATGTGCTATTTACAGTACCGTAAATAGAAATTATTTAACTATTAATTTATCCATTATGTACTAAATTTTTGTACTATGCTTGCATTACTATACTTTTTATCCATTATTATACAGTGTGTAAATTAAGTATCGAAACAAATATGTATTTTTCAAACTAAAATAGGTACAAATATTTTGTTTGTGGCATTAACTCTTAACAAACGTTCCTGATTTTCTGACATAAAAAAAATTTCAACCCCCTAAGGGGGTGGCGGGTAGGGGGTAACTTAAATTTTTTAAGTAATTCTCAAAGTAAGATGTATTACTAAGTTACCTTCGGGATACTTTTCTAAAAGATGTATTAAAACATTTCTTGAGTAATAACTACAACCATTGTTAGTTCAAACATAATTGATGTTTTTGGCTATTTAAATACGGTAATAATTTCATATTAAGAGACTTCACTGCAAACGTAGAGTTTTTGGCCGCTATTTTGTTTAAACACAATGGATTTAAATTATCTTTATATCATTGATTTTAGGGTGACAATACCTATAAAATGAGGGGTCACTCAATAGGGATTGCTATTTAAAAAATTTAAGTTACCCCTACCCGCCACCCCCTTAGGGGGTTGAAATTTTTTTTATGTCAGACAATCAGGAACGTTTGTTAAGAGACAATGCCACAAACAAAATATTTGTACCTATTTTAGTTTGAGAAATACATATTTGTTTCGATACTTAATTTACACACTGTATAATAATGGATAAATCAATATTCAAATAAACTATTAAATTATTATTGTGGTTGTGTGAACAATATTTTGCATTTCTAAAAAACGTTTTGGAATATACTAGATTTGTTCTTACTTTGTGTTTATTTTTTATTTTCCAATAATGTAATTTCAAATACACTCCTACAATCACGTTTCTTTAGTTTTACATAAACATTTTTAAACTTCCACAAAGTCAAAATTTCAAATTTAAAATGAATTTTCTAAGGCTTACGAGTCTTAATAATTCGGTTTTGCCTAAGCTACACCTAATCAAAGGGGTTTTACAATCCTCACAATCCCTGGTCAAACATAGGCTAGTACTAGTTAAACATCTAAACAAAACTTATTATACCCATTCAAAAAAAATCTTACAATTTCACCGTCGCTTTAGAGTGATGTTTTTTTACTGCAAATCAATGCAATACAAATTCTACAAAAACTTATTAACAATTGAATGAAGTCTTGGAACTGAGCAGTATGTAAATGTTTTCTGTTTATATATTTTGGCATTTGGCATAAAATTTCTGTACAGATGGTTATTGTAAATATATTCACTGCTAAGAACGCACATGTGATCTATTTCATTTTAACAACCCAACAAAAAAACTACATTTGCAAAAGCTTTATACGAGTTTAAGTTTATTACTCTTAAGTAGGTTTAAGGGGAAAGCGATGTCGGCGAGAGACTAAAGACATTAATCCAGTCTACTATAGTCGGAATTTCGTAAGTTCAAACCTAGTTACTGGATATTGATTTTCCTGCATTGAATACTGCTCCCGTCTTCGGTAGTCTAACTGGTCATTAATTACTCTTGTACAGTCGGCCAAACGTAAGCTGGCACCTAGGTAGAAAACCTGTATTCGTTCTGAAAACATCAACAATTGCTTCCACGGCGCTAGAGAAAAACAGTGGCTAAAGTTTGGCCAATACTCAAATGCTCTTTTTATTTAATTGATGTCTTTAATTTAATTATTTCTTTTATATTTAAAAAACTTAAATAATCCGTTACTGGTTTCTGCCGTTTTCTACTTTTATTTGGTCAGAAAAGCTTTTGGATCATTTCCACTTATCCACAAATAATATAGTTCTCTATTTATTCAGGAAACAGACCTGATGGAGACATCTGTCACTGCAGCGGTTCGATGATGTGCATTCTTTAACGGAATGTTTGGAGTCCCACTGACAATCTCTTCTTTCATGAACTTGTACACATTACTAAGAATTTCCAATTTACAACTCTTAATAAAAATAAATAACTAATAATAACTGTAGAAAGTAATAATAACTTTTACGATGCCTGTCTTACGCCGGACCTGCGAGGGTCAATGTATTCCGAAAGTATTTGCCTGCACCTCCACCCTCCCCTCGCCATAAGTCCGTCACATCGGTTCGCCAAGCCCAAGTGCCAGCTTACGTTTGGCCGACTGTAGTTATGGAGATCCTTAACATCACTCCAGTATTAATACAAAAGTTTTTCTTGAATAATGTTTGCTGTACTTTTACAGAACAGGATGTCAAATTCCAACCCTAGTCAGCAGCAATCTGTGAGAGTCTCGGCTGTACCCCATGGGTTGTCTGCTCACAGAAGACCACTAAGAGCATTTCCTATGAAGAGACCTACACATGCGGCACAGTCAGACGAACCAAATATTGATCAGTTTTCACTGTTCCGAGATAGGCCGTTAGTAAATGCACCGACTAAACCAAAAGAACAACCAAAAGGATTTAGAAATCAAGGTAAATTATGTTTTAACTTGTAGACATATATAAATAAGGTGAGTATAGTTATTATTGTGTTGTTTTAGTTATTTTTTATCCGGTTTTCACTAATGAAGAAATACAGTGGCATGACGAATATCTCCAGTCATCTAAATACCCAATTAAAACCAGATTGTTAAGAAAATTAAAATTTATAAGTTGTAAATAGTGTGTCAGGAGTGAATTGTAACACGATAGCTACTTTCTGCCCAACCCTTTTAATCTTGTGGTTTTATCATATTAAAATTATTGGTTTTTTATTACATATTTTGATATCCTGACTATTTTATTACGTGATTGTTTATCGTAATTGATTTAGGCTAACCTAATTAATGTCTAAATTTTGCTACTTTAGAAAATTTGTTTTTTAAAATATTTTTGTTAGAGCCTTATTCTTTTTTTAGGCTAAGAGATTACTTTTTAGTTCCCTTGTTACTTTTTTTGTAAGATATTGATTTAGATTGTATTCTGTTAGTTTCTGTTCTCTAGACACCACTCACTATAAATAATGAAGAATTGCAATTCAAATATTTGAACTGCTTTTTTGTAATTAAGTTGTAATTAAAACTGTAATGAAGAAAGGAAATAAATAAAATAAGTATTTACAAATTGCTTAAGGCCACCTGTGATTTGTCAATTCCTTTATACTACTGGTTTCTACTTAATTGATTTCTTCCGTGCACTATAATATATCTTTTTTTTTATTTCCTTCCATTGATTTTATATACAAAGGCAAATCAAATATAAACAGGACTTTTGCTCCTCGTCTCCTGAGACAATCCCGAGCGGGCTGGCAGAGTGGGAGTTTAAGTTCCATGTGAGTAGGAATACCCGCTTGGTGATTGGATTGTTTGTTCTTCCACAGTACTACCACGAATGAGGCAGAAGTTCCATCGCTCACTGTGTAAAGAATTATAATAAAGGTTTTAATGGAGGCAGACGTTAAACTATAGGAATTGTGGCTCAGTTTGGGGACAATACACTGCCTTGGATCCAAATATTCGATTGGACCGGCAAGTTTAAGGGTGGAAAATGAAAGTCATGACCGACAGTCTCACAGATGGCAAAATCCATGCAGTTCGTGACTTTATTGAAGTCGACTGATAGACGATTATTGATTAAATCGCTTCAGAGGTGGGTATCAGTCATGGGAGTGCTCATGCTGCCATCTCAGAGCAACTTGCCTTCAGAAAAGTCTGTGGTTTATGGTACACTTATGGTGAATGCCACCTACTACTATCAGTGAAAGAACACTACAGAAACAAATAAAGGATATCTTAATCAGAAATTTCATTTTTCTTCCGAGACAATGCTAGGCCTCACACAGCGGTTTTGACAAGGGATATATATATATATATATGCAGGACATAAATTGGGAAACCTTTAAACACTCCCTTCGATTATTTTTTATTTGCGCCCTTGAAAACGTACTGGAAGAAAAACGACCTTGATTAAAGTCGAGGATTGCCTGCAAAATTGGTTGACGACCTTAAAGTTTCTTTGAAAAAGTTCCGAAATGCTGGGAAAAATTTGTAGACCATCCAGGAGAGTATGTTAAGGTTTATTTGTATTTTTCATGACCACTAAATGTATATACAAAAGTCCACTTTATATTTTACTTACCCTTATAGGTATCGGCAGCATAAGCTAAATAATTGTTTGAACTGCCTTTCTCCTTTGACCTGTTACCATCCTTCTCATTAAGCCTGCTTCAAACTATTGTTGTATACATTGTGCATAATGAATATTTTTCGTTTAGCTTGCCAAACGGTACAAGGTAAAGAACTGGATCATATATGTCATGATGGTGTGATACGCTATCCAAGTACCAGGCGTAACAGATCTGAAGAGGTGAAATCCCCTCGTAGCGTGTGTGTTCGAGAGATGGGGTTACAAACTGAAGACTTTGTTCCAGGGAAACCAGCTGGGGATTCAGTGGATCAGATGAGGCTTGGAAGCAAGGTAAAGTTTTATTTATATACATACTGTACTTTAAGAATTCTGAAAATAGCCATTGGTGGAAATTATTTTTTTAAATAACTAAAGATGTGCAAGACCCCTAACTGTACCAAGATTTAAATTTATTCAAGAATACAACCAGTCTTAATCTACGAATCTGGTTTAAGGAGGCGAGTCCGCCTTTCTACTTTCTTTCCAAATCTGATTTGGTGGTACAACCAATTCCACGAAAACTAGCTTCACAAATTACATTTAACTAGAAAATTACAATACAAATGTTATTAGGCACTATTTAGTTTCAAACTAATCAATATCAGGGTCAATAATGATGTCAAAATTATAAAAAAAGGAATTTTCACATTAGGGTATATTTTTTATCGTAAAAAACTTGTAAAACCATTTCAAATTGGGCTACTGCATATAAAAATCACAATGTAAACTTCAACTTTGGAGCGAGTGACAGCTTATTGTCAAACCAAACAAGGAACAGCCGACTGAACCATCTTGCGGCTGTAGTCATACCTGCATTGAGTAGACCTATGAAAACAAATTTATTTGCTTTGGTGACAGAACACAAATCGGTAAGACGCTTCTGGCATTGATATCGTAGGGTCTTAAATAATGTTAATTACTAAACTAAACAAATCTTACTTATACTATCAAAGGTACTTAGTAGAATAATATACGGACACAATAAGTAAGTTTGTATTATCTTCTGTTGTTTTCAGAGCAGCATAGACTTTGTCAAATTGAATATGATGGCGCCTTTAAAACCTAAGCAAACAAATACAGAAAAAGACCCAATACGTGCTCCGGCAACATATCAGAAAGGTGTCGTACCAAAGTGAGTAACATATATTTAAATGCTCGCTTTAGTTTCTAACAAGAATATTTTATTTAGTATGGATTGTAGCTAAATATGTTTTCAAAAACTTCTCTTTTTTTACAAAGATCGGATTAAAAAAAATATATAATTAACGTTAAGAATAAAATGATTACAAATCTCTGAAAATTAAACGTTTTTATCATTCATAATTTTTAGTAAGAAAAACTCAAAATTATCCGAAAAGCCTGTACAAAACAACTAAGTTTTGATACTTGATTTAGTTTCTTTGTAAATTAATTAAACATAGTTTAAAACAAAATGACAAAACTTTTTGCAAAGTCAGGGAACTGTAATGAAAATTGTGATAGACCTCCTGAGGCTGAGACAAATTAATCTTGAAATTTAAATAATCACCCTCTGGTCCCAGGCTATAAATTAATATGGTATTCATTTCTAACTCGGACATTGTCAATATCTCCTTTGTCTTCTTGCCATTTTTCAAGTTAGATTTTAGTTTTACGGCTTAAACTGTTTTATAAATAAATATTAAGATTGGCTTGTGAGATGATAAACTCGATAGAATAAAACTTGAATACAAATTCTTTCAAATTTATATTTACTTCAAAATGTTTTTTAATTGTATCCTTAAGATTTCCTATGTTTTGGTGCTGCCATAAACGTAGGATAACTTGAGTAAGTCATCGATAGATAACTCACTTGAGAAAATTGAATTTAGGGAAATCAAGGCATTAAGATGCACTTTTGTTAGCAACAAGACCCAACAATGTAGCATTAAAACAACGTATGCTCCATCATTATCAAATACTTTTAAAAAATCGCTAGCAAAATATGCAAATTTTAAATATGGCTTAGTCAGCCGAAAATAATCTTGGCAAAATTTGAGGAAATCCCAAAGATGAGAACAAGATAATTCAAGAATTTATTGTATAAGCTGTGAAATATGCCCAAAGAAATTTCCAGCATATTATTAAATATTATAAGACAATCCCAAAACACGAACTACAGATTTCTTGCTTAAAATATAATAGCAAATTTCGAAAATTAAGTATATATGCCTATGTTTTAGGGTTTCAACCAATAATTTGGGAAATAGGTCTACTCACGAAGGCATTGAACAGCTCTCTGTGTGTACGCAATTTATTAGTAGAATTTGTTTGCGCCTAGTAGGCCACGATGGTCGTGGTTGTTAAGGCGTCAAAGCTTTATCAATCGTCATGGCAACCATTAATGGAAAAGTTCCAGGTTCAATTCCCATTGACCCCGAATAATTTTATAAATGGTTTCTTAACAGACATCGTTGGCTGTGGTTCGGATTCCACGTAAAACTGTAGGTCCCGTCTTCATTAGCCTTAAGTGCAAAACAGTTGCGCCTAGTAGCCTCGCGAGTAGCCTATGCACCACTTGGCTTCGAACCGGGTACTTTTATGGTATTTTACGTTTTGATAGATTTTGGGGGAACCAAGCGAGCTATAAGGTCCGTAAAAAAAACAAAATGTGCAGAATAACATCTTACATTTGTATTTTTAGAAAAAACTTTTTTTTTAAATTTCATTCTCGTAGTAAAAATCTCCAAAAATGTTTACTTCCGGTCAAAAAACGTACTTCCAGTTTCTGGATTTTTTTAGCTAACGAACTCGTCCGAGCGACATAGACAACCAATGTGCACCAAATTTGGACCAAATCGAACTTAAAATGCGGCCGCTAGGTGAACACTTATTAAAAATCATGTAACACCCCAAAACCATGATCGGTGCTCATTTGCTACTCCCGACCTTGAGTCTTACCATAAGGGCCACTGCAATAGCTCATTTTTCCTATGGAAATTCGCTAATAATCTGTATTGTTGAAAAATTGTATAAAACACAATAGGTGCATGGGATTTTTTTTAATGAACAAATACTGGGCATGACATACTGTTAGGTTATAATTTTATTTATTTAGAATTGCTGTTCGTATGAATGCAAATATGTATGTCAGTTTGTATTGGTGTATATGTATGTAGTACTATATAGTTTTTATAAAATAAGTTAAACCTTTAAAAATTGAACCAAGCTGACATATAGCATATTAAGTTACAAGCCAGGTAAGTAGGGGTTTTCTGTGCGAGTGTTGCTTTCATATATCGAGCTGGCGAAAGGTTTAGACTTCGCGCGTACATAACGGTGGTTACTAGATCTAAAAATATAGATTAAGCCAAACTATTCCCAACCGTTGATGGCTGGATCCAACATTTCAATAGGGTGTATTTACAAGTTCAAAGGTAGTATGGAGCAGATCTAAACTTCTGGATTGGGGCTGGGAGTTGGACAATGGGGAGCTTCAGCCAGTCACCATGTCGCAGGATGCAGGCCCACCAACAATCATGAAAATGACTTCCTGCACCTGCACTACAGGCTGCGGCCCAGCGTGTGGATGCAGGATTCATAAAGTTGCCTGCACAATTTCTTGTAAACATTATTTAGGCACCAACTGCTCAAACCCATCAGGCGATATGGATGCCAGCGACGAAAGTGAGGAAGAAGTCGACGATGATAATGGCGGCTTATAATAATTATGGAAATCAAGAATTGTGTAATATGAGAATTTTTTATTTTATACATTACGTATATTTGTATTTATTATTCCAGATTTTTTTTACTAGTACAGAATAAACAGAATTTTTGGAAAATGTTTGAATTTATTGTTTCTCTTTCCTTTTAACATTTTATAATGTCTTCTCCTTTTCATAAAAGATTATGCACATCGCCCCCCAGCCCACCGGATGCATTTTGCATTGTAGTAAGAAATAAAATCAGTGCCCTCCCCAAAAACCCCCGAGAGGAAATTTTTAAATCTCTGTGGCACTTCACAAATTTTCAGCCATCCCCCCAGAGGCTCCGGTGCTCTGGGGACATTTCGCATGGACAGAAATGAGATCAGCGCCCCCCAAAACCCCCTAGTACCGATTTACGCTGCTTTTCATCCATTTTTAGAGGTTTCAAAAAAATTATACACCCGTGATGCATTGCCGCTTTCTCCCAAAACTGGTCAAATGCAGATTTTTTCCTGGTATTTTTCTAAACGCTGCAAATCGGAGCTGAAAATTTTTTTATTTTTCAATACTTTACCTGGTGTATAAAGAAAACAGCTGTTTTTAGTGTAGAACAATGAAAAGACTATAATAGTCTATTAACAATTATCTATTAATGTTATTCTACAAAAGAGTTTAAATATAACTAAGCACATATAGTAATAATAAAGTTATGTGTATTAAAAAGCTTACCACAACCTAATAAAGCCTTGTTATTATTATTTATTTAGGCTCAAATTATGTTGCAGTGAACAAATAGCGGAATTTTTCTAATTTCTGAAAATTATATTTTAATCGTAGACAAAATTCTGACCTACAATTCTGTGATCCAGATACAAGCACGACAACTTTTAAATGCTTAATACTAAGATATTGCTTTATTCCAGATATTTACGAGAACAGAAGAAAGATAAAGAAAATGAAAAAGAAGCAAGAGGAGATTTTGTTGAAGGTAATATCACTGCCCAGATGTTGTTGCCGGATGATATGCGGAAAAAACTACTCACAAAATTAAGAAAAGGTTTGTTTAGCTACTATTTATTGGTATTTTAGCCCACAATTATTCTCAGATAGGTTTAGTTTTATTAGTGGAACTCGCTTCGCTGTGGGGTTTGACAAACTGGGAAATTTTGACTAACTTTAAAGTTATGCTGGCTATTTTGAATTTATTTTAGACATAACAAAATTAAAATGTTAACAATTTGGAATTTTCCTGTCGGTTACTTACAGGCTAGAATTTATGTAGACAAGTGATTGATTAAATCAATCAGTGAGTTGTATACATGGTTGTATACTGTGTGGAATATATATATATATATATATAATTTGAATTGATAAATAAATTTAATTCACAGCCTATGAATTAAATTTATTCTCAAATTGGTAGAAAATATACTAAAATTTATAAATAATTTAAAAAAAAATTCAGGCCTATAAAAACGAGGATGAATAAAAGTGCAGAACAAAGTGATGGAAAGGGTATGTTCTGGACTAATCAACAAGTCTGGGATTGTGTGCGCAATTATTGGCTAACGACTCATGCTCAGTGTTTTTTTTTTTTTTTTTTAAGAAGAGACTTAAAGCTTCCAAAAGGCTGAGAAAAATGTATTTTGAGAAAAGTCATAGGTTTTGTTTATACCTTTTCAAGATATAATATATAAATGTGTTTATATTTGACTCATCCTCGTAGTATTAAATAATAATATTATTTGTCTATTTAAAATATATACTTCAGCTGTTTGAAGATTTTCAGTGGTGGTGCAATCAAGTTGTTTTCTTTAACACCCTAAACTTCTATGTAGGTTTTTTTTCTAAGTGGCATACCCATAAATAAGTGATTTCTTACTTTAAACTAATTTGTATTTATAATTTTTAGGTTAGGGTTTTGTCTATCAGTGATCCTAATTCATGCTAGCGTTTTTTAACCTTAATTATAACTGACTTAGACTTTTAATATTATTTACAATCTTAGCTTGGGCTAGGATGCTCCACCCCTGCTTGCTTCACCAACCTACGCAGCGAAGCAAATGCAAACAAATTATTGTATGCTCTGATTGATTAGGGCAGAGGCACTTGGATCGGGGTATGGTGATGGGGGTACGGTATCCTAGATTCTGAAGCATTTGCAGTAGGGCCAAGGTTTTTTGCATGAATGAAAGGATTTGAAAATAATAGAGCGATAAAAACCTAACTTAAAAACATTCGTTTTACAAAAAATTCACCGATTCTAAATTTGTCAAGTAGGTTGCTATTGTAATTTATTGTGAATACTTTCAAAAGTGTGTGTTGGTTCAGTAATAATAGGCCTGACCTAATCCGAATCAGCTGTTTTATCTGTTCTAGGACTGGAAGTGAACCCCATATTTTCAATATTTCCACTTTAAAATCAAATCTATTAAGTACTAGTGGACCCGGCAATGCTTCACTATTGCTTTATTTAATTTTAAGGGTAGTTATAAAATTTCATTCTTTTGACTTAAGTTATTGAATTGCAAATGGTGTTTATGTCAACAATTTATATAAACAATTTATATAAACATTTTAAACAGCATATATGTAAGTAAATAGATATGTAACAACCAATGTTTGAATTGAATTATAATACAGTAACCATTTTTCGTTGATTTTTGTTTGTGTTGTATGGCAATCTAACCTAAAAAAGCTGTTTTGGTTTTTGAAGAATAATAACCCGATTATAAATTAGAGAAATTGGTTGCAAATAAAAGTGTTTTGGTTCATTGTAGGCCTAACCTAAAATTATGTTCAGTTTTTGATCCATAACAGTCGTTTTATTTATAATAATATGTAACAACCGATGTTTAAATTGAATTATAATATAGTAGGCCTAAGCATGTTTTATTGATTTTTGTTTGTGTTTGCTTTTAATTTGTCAATCTAATCTAAAAAGCTATTGGTTTTGAAGAATAATAAACTGATTATAAATTTGCTAAAGTTGTTATGGTAATGAATGTAAACAAACATGTGTTACTAAGCATTTTATACGAACAGCTGTTTTTGAGCGCTGTGGTCTTGAGTCCATACAAAAGAGGCTGTTTAGTTTTTTCCAAATTTGAAACTTTTTCGGGAAACTTTTCAAATTTTTCTTTATATAAAAACCTAGTTCGGACTATTACGAACATTTTAACACAAAAAATTGCCAAATTAGTCCAGCAGTTCTCAATTGATGCGATTTCAAAGAAACAGCAATTCATTTTTATTATATAGATTAGTCAGCGAATGCAAAAGGTGCTAAATGAAATTTTTTTCTAATACATCACTTGTTGAATTAAAACTTATTCTAAGAAAAAACATCAAAGATATATATTGTTGCTTAATTTTTTACATCTTACTAATGATAACACTTTTCCCACTTAATGTTTTGGTTTATCTTTAACAGTTTATACAGCATAAACTGCAACGGCAATTTCTTTCATTTTTAATCGATACTCGGTACTTTGTTAAAACATAGCCCATATTACCTGGATGGCTTTAATTGACACACCAGTAAAAGTTTCAAGAAAATCAGTTAAACATTTGTTTAAATTAAATTTTTAATAACCAAACCCGCAAACCTTTTGTATTTGTAATTCGTTATGGATAAATACACAATTTGTATGTGTTTTAGATCACAAAGAACTGGTCGATCAACTCAATTTGTTACCCTTCAGCACGAGCTCACTCAAAACACTACAGCGCAAACAGCAGATCGAAAAAGAATTGGATATCCTTGAGAAACGCATATCAAACTTTTCAAGAGAAAAGGTTTTTATTCGGGATGTAAATGTATAATAATTGATGTGTAAAGATGAAAATTTTAATAACTTTTGTAAATAACATTCCTGGTTTAAAAACTCAGTGCCTTTAGATGTGATGATCTCATTAAACTTTAATCTATTTATAAATTGGTATTTATTGTTGGTAGTACTGTAAAATGTATTTATTGAGAGAAAATAGTATACAAAATTTATCATTGACGATGTAATGTATTAAATTCTTATATAAACAAATATATTTTTAAATTTCAAACTTTTTGTGCATTTTATTTTAATTATAGAACTGTGTTAGTCTGCAGTTTCAAAGCCTATTTGTAAAGTTATAATAGGATGTTTGTGTTAGAAAGCTTTTAGCGTAAATTTGCATACAATTTATTTTTTACAAGGAAATTAGCCGAAAAACTATTCATTTCCGCACTTCATTCACCATTTAAGATATTAAAACACCAGAATAAAAAAAAAATAAATAAGAGAATGTTTTGCAATCCTAGCTATTATTTTTAACCTAAAAGTCCGTCTGAATTCAAATACCAAAATTTTGTATAGTAAAGCTGTGTTATATTGTTAATGAGTGAAAATAACGTTCTAAACCAATAGTAGAGTTATACAGTGTGCTTCAAAAAGAACTCCACTTTTGTAAATTTATGTTAATTTAGACAGAATACTTACACAGTTGGTTTTGGCGACAGATCAAGTTATAACTCTAATGTACAGTACTGCACCACTGCAAGAGCTAGCAATAGTTGTAACCAGAGCTGACACCTCTCAAATTTTTATTTTTAGGGATTTATCAAGGATATAAACCACTCTCACAGACTATTACTACAGAGCTCGGAGCAAGAATCTATTAAAAAAGTTATGCCAGTCACGCTGCAACAAGTTTGACGAGAAACCCACTTCAGATTGGATGTCTGCAAAATCACCAATGGAAGTTGCATCAACATAACTAACTATAAGGCAAAAAAACTTAATCTATTTTGCTAAAAATAATGCCAAAACTAGCTCTGAATAAATTAACAAAATTATGAAGTATTTTTGAAGCACTCTAAGTAATACTATTTGTACCTTATTACAGTAAGCCTATGTAAACTATTACTATAATGTATATGTATTAAAATCATAGAAAATATCAATGGCTACCTTTGATTACAATGAAAAAAGGTCTGCCTAAAATATAGGCTACATTAAATCATTTGATCCTACATAGGTCATTTGATTATATATTGGAACATATTACCAAAAATATGGACTACTGGCTACATTGATCAAATTCAGTAAATGACGTAAATTAAAATACATTGAGATCAAAAAATATAAATTATATGTAAACTAATTGAAGAAAATGAATGATTCCTTTACTAAAAATGTTCAGAAAGAAAAATAGTTTTGGTAATGACTAACATTGCCAAGACCTTGGTTTGCTGGCTAGTGTAAGTGTGTGCATCAAGGAAACATAATGCCTAGTAGAAGAGAAAGCTTAGTAATATTATCATGGTACAACAAATCCATTGCATACATTTTAGCCTCCTCCTACCCTACATCAGTTTTTCATACCCCACCATCCACGGACGACAAAGAAAGCACAAATATTATATTGCCCCAGTAAAACAGATTTCATTTAAATAAGAATTTTGTTTGGTAGGCCGGTGTAAGTTAATTTTGATGATATGAAACATTTCCTTAGAATATTGTGTGAAACAATGAGAGTAAACAATGTTCACTTTTAGTACAGTAAGACCTCGATAATCCGGCACACTCGGGATCCGGTGATGCCAGATTATCGAGGTCTTCCTTTAAAATGGTTTAGACAGGGAATAAACTATAAATAAACGCACATGTACTGTATATGAACACGTAAATTACACGTTGAAACTACATAACATTAACTGCGTAGATAGATTGCCGCTAACTAATAAATTTTAAAAACCTAAAACAAAATCATTTTGTACATAAAATATTTGTAATATAAGCTAAACAAAATCATTTTGTACATAAAATATTTGTAATATAAGCTAAACAAAATCATTTTGTACATAAAATATTTGTAATATAAGCTCTCTGACTGCTGGAGTGTAACAAATATTTAAAAAAAAGTTCCGTATACTATCGTGCAAATGACACGCTGATGTTATAATTGCGATCATAGCCCCAGGCTTCAAGATGATGAAATATTTTTCCTATAATAACCTGATTAGTTTTTTATAAGACATATCTAGCCTTTAAAATAATTTTGAGCATATATGAAGCGGAGTAATTATGTGTTTTATGTTGTTTCAATGTATTTTTTGCCGAAACATGAATATAAACAGGAACAGCGTTCGGTAAGGGGGAGTATAGGAGTAGTAGGGAACAGCGGAGTAGAAAAGTTGCAGCGTAGTGATGCGCGATTGTTTGATGCTCGAGATGTTTGAACAATCGAGACAATCGACTAAAACATCACGCATTCGTGTACCACTAGTTGGGTGTATTACTAAGAGAAGTAGACATAAGTCATAAGTGATTTTAAGTTTTACAGAATAAAGACTTTGTATATAGAAACTCGATTTTTTAAATTTTACCCTAAAAATCACTGAAAAGTCACTGATTTTTATTTCTGTGAACTAGTAGATACCCTGAAAGCGGTTTTAAATTGAACAACTATTTACAAGAAATTCAATGTATCTTTTTCAAAAGACTTCAATTTGTTCAAATAATCTTCATTAAGAGGAATACGTTCAACAAAATACTGTCAGCAACGAAAGCGTTAAACGGTCTCTTTAACATTTTTAAAGGACGACGAGAGCACATTGTTTTGAATCGGTTTGATTTTTAGGAGAAATTTTGATTGAAATGTTTGTTTTGTACAAGTTTATTGAGCAGTAGATTTTTACTCACTGTTTTTAACGGATGCGGAGCCAATAGACAGTGTATACCAGGCTTAAATAATTACAAAAACTGCTATTTTTAATGAGTGCAAATTTTCAAGATGATGGATGCCGAACTATCGGGTCTGCCGGATTATAGAGGTCTTACTGTATTGAGATTCCCTGAGTCAATTTAACTGAACTACACTGCACTTCCTCTAATCAGCAGCATCCTAAAATTCAAGTTTTACCAAAACAAACTAGGCTCATTTAAATATAAAATAAATTGTATTATCATAAACTATCATCATTTTTAAAATAAAAATCTCTTTTTAAGTACTCTTTAATCTTTTAACTGAAGATGTTATTATGAAGAAAAAAAATGCTTTAGCAGCTTGTGAAATGGCAAGCTGGAGTAAAGATAGACCTCTCAATTTTTGCGTCTTCGGGGGCTCAATGATAGGAAATAATTTTTCCATGACTTTTTTACAAGTTCCCTACTTTTCACCACCTTTACTTTCTCTGACAGTAGTAACCGTGTATGGAATATGCACATGACAGGAAAAGCCTAATTTGGTTTCTTCTACATTGACATTAAAAATCTTCAGAGACCAAAACTATTTAACATCATGCAGGCAAACCCTAAAAATATCCACGAGTCAGCAAAGTTTTCAGCTTTTAACCTTTTAAATGTTCTTCACAAACACCTACATTTGTATGCTTAAAAAATTCAGTTAAATGCAAGCAGCGTGTAGTCTCTCCAGTGGCCTGTGCTTACGTATATGCAATCGCCAATGCATGTTTGATTTCAGCTACAATTTTGAGTTACATGACTATAGGAGAAGGCTATGATATATTTGAAAATTTTCCATGTTTCTTAACTCTGGAACTGGCATGGTTAAAGCTAAAATTGGCCAGCCCGTTTTTAGCGTTTTGCAAGCATATTTTTAAAAATTTGCCAAAAATAGTAAATGAACCCCAATCCAAAAGTGTTCAATAGCTTTTTTGTAGAAGAAACTTCAAATATGCCACTAAAAATTTGTTTATTTTGAAATTGTAAAAGTTATTAGCTCAAGAAACAAAAAATGTTCAGTAAAGAAAGGAAAAAGTTCAACTTTAGGCCTACATAATAAGTAGTAAAAATTTTTTTGTATTTTTTTCGTAAGCGTAAAAAGGTTTCGTAATTTAGTTCTAAATAGAACTGTATAAAAACATTTATCAATTTCAAATTTTTTATTTTGAAAAAACAGTTTTTATGTTCCAAGTACACGACTGGTAACAAACCTAGGCCTAGATTGTAACGTCATTTACTAATATATGCTTTGCCCAAAAATGAAATATTATTATAACAAAGTGTAGAGGATAAATCAAAGAAAAGAACGGTATACTTGTCTTTCCTTAGTTCACAAAAGTGTTCGAGTTATATTTATTTGAATAACAAAATGACATCAATCTAATGAAAAGACGCTACTCTACACTCTGCGTATAGGACGGGACATTTGAATACCGTGGGAACCCACGCGCTAGACTTTCTCACTAGAACGTAATAATTATGTACATTTCAACTGTCGTCTAGACAGACAAAAAACCGGTTATTTCTGGATTACTTCCCACCGTTACAAACTTCAGACTTTGCTGTACAAAATGGTGTAAAGAAATCTGTCAAAACATTTGATATGGTAGGCATAAAATCACTTGACAAATGGGCTGTTTCATTGGTTGAGAAACTGTCCAATCGCAAGGGTTTACAGTAATTCTTGGAAAAAATACTATTTTTATAGTGACATCTGATTGGAAGACACCAACAGAAAGATAAAATCTTGACGAATCCAATGGTATCGTTATAATTGCCAAAGAAATATTAATGTAGACAGTCTTAAACGTTGAAGAAGTGGAAAATAACAGTACAATTGTATGCAAATTCGCGCACGGAAAGAGCTGTAGACCGATGTGCATATTTTAAAACGATGAGCACGTATGTAAATATACGTTTTACGAAAAAGTTGTAAACCAAAAATTAAAGTTTAATTCATTTCCTTTCCAATGGCGCCAGTTTTATTATGATTGGATGATTCTAAGTGGGTTAAATTATCGATTATGAAAATTTTCGCAAATGTTCGAAATTGTTGCGTTCTGCGCCTGAGAGAGGGTTATGCATGACCTTCTGCCAGTTCCAGGGTTAAATATGATAACACTATTCTCGTGTATTTCTTCAGCTGAGTATAATTGTAAAATATTATTAAAGAATAGGAGTAAGAAAAAGAAATAGTGAATATTTTACAAAAAATAGTGTTAGTTAATTTGCGGAAAATGAAAGTTTAGTGAAAATAACGGCAGAAAAATCCAAACCAGAGAATGTGTTATTAAAAATACCCACGACTCAAAGGAAGGAAAAAACTGAAGATAATCTTCAATGCTTTTCATTCATACTTGATAACAAATTTTTAATAATATATTAACGATAACAAGAGTTATTTAAAATGGGTAATGAATCAACACTTTATATAAATATTTACATTTTAAGTATCATAATTCCTAGATCTGGGGTCTAAACAAATGTATTTAATACAAATGAGATTCTCTTAAATAAATGTATTAATGCATTGTCATTATTTAATATTATGATCTTTTATATTAATACCTTTGTAATCTTTCTGTATAAATCTTATGTCCCTTTTTAAATAAAAGTTGACCAGATATGTTCTTCTTTATACAACCAACAATTTACTCGCAATGTACGAATGTAATTTTCCAACCTAATGACGAACTCGGTGAAAGATTCGATGGCCCGGACCCCTAGCCTTCTTGAAGTTCAAATCTATACCACTAGATTTTCATATGAAGGAATACGTTAAAAAAGTTGTTTAGTGAAAAATATTTGACTTTACTTCTTATGCGAGATGATATTATTGGTGCTATAAATGCCACGACCAGAGATAATTCATAGGCCACAGAATGAAATTAAGTATTGCTATAAGATTTGCAGAGTAATCAATAGAGGGGGTAACTTAACTTAGAAGGGTAGGGTGTTAAAACTTATTTCTCTCGGAACATTTTGGTAAAAGAATCATTGACTTTGATCAATTAGCTTGTAAATTACATTCTTATGAAATTTCTATTTTCTTCCTCCTAAGAGCTAGTCATCTAACTAAAATGTATTTAGTATTATGTTTCCAAAATTTAATTTAAATTAAAGTTGTAGTGTACAAACATAATTTTTATATATATTTTAATATTAAACACATTATTTCACTTGTACTTCCACGCTCACAATTTTGTAATTTAATCCTGTTAAAAAAAGTACAAATTGTTATGAAATAAAAACTTTAGAATGTAAAAAAAGTGTGTAAAAAAATAGTAATATAAATAAATGGAAGAAAATGTGAGTCTCATTGAAATAATCCAGACTTTATTAGCGAATTTCCATAGGAAAAATGAGCTATTGCAGTGGCCCTTATGGTAAGACCCAAGGTCAGGAGTAGCAAATGAGCACCGATCATGGTCCCCAGAACACGTTTTGGGGTATCATTAAAAATCATATATGTGTTCGCACTCTAGTGGTCGCATTTTAAGTCCAATTTGGTACACATGTTGGTTGTCTATGTCGCTCGGACGAGTTCGTTAGCCAAAAAATCCAGCAACCGGAAGTACGTTTTTTTACCGGAAGTAACTATTTTTTGAGATTTTTACTACGAGAATTAATTTTTTTTTAAAGTTTTTTCTAAAAAATATAAATGTAAGATGTTATTCTGCACATTTTGTTTTTTTACGCGACCTTATAGCTCACTTGGTTCCCCCAAAATCGATCAAAACGTAAAATACCATAAAAGTACCCATTTCGAAGCCAATTGGTACAAACTCGCGAGGCCACTAGGCGCAAACTAATTCTACTAATATATTCCATACACACAGACAGCTGTTCAACGCCTTCGTGAGTAGACCTATTTTCCAAATTGTTGGTTGAAATCCTAAAACATAGGCATATAAACTTAATTTTTCAAATTTGCTGAACTCACGTCAGCGATCCAGCTGTGTGGTCGAATTATTTAGCAGAGTGTCAGCACAGTTAAATACAGGGTATTTAATAATTTAAGCAAGTACCAGTTAAAATATTGTTTCTTAATATGTAACCTAAAAAACTCGTATTTTGGAAATTTTTAAGTGTAAGGAGTATTCTTTTATGGTCAAGTTATGAAATACATTATTTTATGAAAGCCTAAATCTACTTCTTTGATTCAAAATTGTTTAATGCCGTACTTATAAATCAAGAATATGAGAATACTATCATAGATCATGAATAATAAAATAGATTATTCGCAGGCATTGTGGCGAAAAAAAGGTTGTCGGGAAAATATTGCATGATCGCGCCGTGGGGTAGCGCTAGGGAGAAATCCTTCAAGGCATATGTGCTACGCACCACTTTTGTCGTTTCCCCCATAGATCGCGCCACTATCGTCGAATTTCCAGTGGATTGAAATAATACATTGGATCGGAGTTCTATTAGGTTATCCAAATACAATGATACTATTTTAAAACACTTTATGAAATCCAAAGCTCACTTCAAACATATATAATTATGTATTGCCGTACTTCAACAATAATATTAATATATGTCATACTGGGAAGTTGGTAGTAAGACTTCTTGTTTCCTTGTAAGTTAACTGTGGAATTAACTGAATATAATTGTGCTGATTATGGGATTAGCCTTATCACCATAATAATGAACATTCTTACCCCAGAATATCTTGGTATTTAAACCTATAATTTATTTCATTTTCAAGAAAAAGTCTTAAACTGTTCATGAGTACATGTTTTGACTCCAACAAAGTAAGCTCGACATGAGATATTTTTCTATAATGAGAATTTATGTTACATTTCGTGAGAATTATTATAATAATAAATTCTGTTAGGCTTATGAGCAAGAAAATAGAACACAATACTGAACGGTTTTGACACCTCCTATCAACAGACCTAACTATTGCATTGTAGTAACGTATGCAATTCCATGGAGGCATTTAAGAGAATTTGCCCCAAAAAAGGAATTAAATTAATAAATTGAAAAATATAAGTGAAAGCAAAACTTAAATAAGGAAAAGATGTTTAAATACAGATTGTAAGCAGACAATAAATAACGAAATTAAAATTTGTTTTATTCGGACGTAAATATTTAAAATAACTTTAGTGTTACAAATAAGTCAGGACAAAGTGACATTGTAAATAAAAATTGAAATACACAGTTATAAGATGCACAATTGGCAAAATGATCCAGATTAAAGTCCTGGGACCAGACAGAAACTTCTAGAACAATAAACGGAAAATCACTACGACAGAGCGCACGTTATTGTGCAATTCTTAAGTCAGTCGATTACTGAACTCAAGAGTATAAGGGCATACGTTGCTGTTTAAGTCAAATACTTGACTTGTTGCTAGGTAGATGAAAAGTAACCATGATTTAAATATTTCATTGAAATTTAAAATATTAAACAAAGTATGTATAGTAAATTTATTTTTCTAGTATCCAGGTCTCTAATTGTAATACAATAGTACAGTACCTTATAGTTTTCTTTCAGTGACCTCTTTTTGTTAATTTATTTGTTTTGGGATGTCTATCCAATCATCAGAATCTCTTGTTGAATTGAGGTTGTCAAAACATTAAGTAAAAACAACACAGTTAAATAGGTGTATACCTTAAAGCTACCGGATATCGAATCGGAATCATGTTTTCTGTACAGTGGCAACCGCAGTACAGCTGAAATGGTTATATGCATTTCACGAATTAGACGACATCCCAACAATGTAGCTTGCCATTATAAAGAGCAGAATAGTTTCAAAAAGAAAAACTAGGATGTAAATATAGGTACACATTTTATTTTACAATATAAAGTATTTTATGTTCAAAACATGAAATAGATATTTGAATAAATGTTTTAAAAATCTAAACAAATTCTCACTAGATTTGTAGGCACGTATGAATTTTGTTTTTGTTCGTTCAAAAAATACATAGTTTTAAAGGCCAGCACACAAATTTAAAAAATAATATGTAGGCTACAAGGTCTGTTGAAAACATAGGAACCATATTTTTTTCTGGAAAGTAATTAAATCTAAAAAACAGTAAAGCTAGGATGCTAATAGAACTTGTACCAAATACCCATGCTTGAGTTGTCACAATCTCATAGTGCCCAGCAGTCGCTGACCAGTCAGAAACCATTGTGATTGTTACTGCTTCATATTTAATTTTATGCACAGGGGCGGAAAGCATTGAACAATGTTACTGCAAAAAGTTTGACAATATGCAAAGCCTATAAATTTGTAAGCTTTAAATCTGGGTTGAATCAGTTGAGTGAATAGCATTCCGGTAGGTCGTCCAGAAGTCGAAATCAAAATGAACACACATAGTTTGAATAATCCATGACAGATTTATTAAGAAATTGTAAATGATTTTGGGATTACCGATGGTTTTGTACCCAGAATTCCAGCAGCGATTTAGGCATGCACAAATAAGATGTGAAATTTATACTAAAACTGTGTTTCGTTGAATAGAAAGAGATATGTTTTAACATTACACACTATATGCTGGAGTGCCGATGATCTTTACCACTTTAAGACCAGTGATGACGGCAAGAGTATAACCTAGAAACCAAAGCTCAATCATAACAGTGAAAGTCGCTATCATTCCTTAGGCTGAAGAAAGCAAAGTAAAACTAATGCTTAAAATTGTTTTGCCTATCACACAATTTTGCGTGACAACTACGCCAGCAGAAGGCCACATTGAGAACGAACAGCACTATTTGGAGATTCTACATCGCCTTCACAATGCAGTTCAGCGCAAGTGACCAGACCTGCAGGAAATATACAATTGGCAGTTTTAACACAATAATGCCATGTTTCATTCTTTGCATCTGATTTAGAAGTTATAGAACAAGCACAAAAGCTTGTCATGCTCCCCACTCAAACGGCAACACTCCTTGTTATTGTTGGTTGATTGCCGATATGGGTCTGATTAGACGACCGAGAGGAAATAATGACAAATACGATGGCAAACAGAGAGTCCACTGAAATTATTAATTTTCCCTGACCTGCTTAGAGAAATTTCTCTGGCTTCCTACAATGTGTAATAGGTTAATTGATTGAGCATTCAATTTTACAAGGAACAAAACCCAGCCTAAACCTTCTGTGACAATACCCTTCACCTCATAGTATAATAAATATATTAATAATGATTTAGTATTAAATGGTCCACTAACAGCGGACCTAGTATATTATTGGCTAAAAGGTAGTTTGCTGAGAACACAGTTCATAGTTAACCTAAGGGGGGGGGCGGGTTAGTTGAAAGCATCACAAGATGTAATAGTCAGTCTGGCAGTGAACACGTCACAAGAAGGCTTAATGTAAACAGGGGAGGGATTGATCTTGCTTTTGCCTCATGTCGTCAGTTTAGTTTAGTTAGTACGGGACCAGAAACATAATGTCAAATCAATAAACGTTATTGAAATGTCTACACGTTTACCGCTTCCTTGAAGAACCTATCCGCCACCAAACTATCCTGACAATGCCCGTACGCTTGCAAGAAAACAGAAAGGCACACCCGACAAGGGAAGACGCCATCATTAGAGGAACTGGACAAGCAACGAGGGAACTGTCACACTTCCCCACAGCTAGTCTAATTCTCTCTACATTGCCTTTTTTATTATTTAAAAATATATATTTATTTATTAAAAAGTGCAAATACATCGATAGCATTTAAAAAATAAACATTTCTTTTGTTATCGAAAGGTAACGGAAAAATGATAATAATTTACTAAACAAGTTCCAATTTATGAAACACTTCAATTGAATGCTTCTAGTTAATCATTGTAATGATTTTAAAACATCATCCGAAAACACTGAAAGAAAACAAATTAGATAAACCGATTTAAAAAGGACACAAATAAGAATATATAATTTTTTAGCACTTCTTGGGAAAAATGCTACAAGTCTTCCCTGATTTTTCATGGGTTACACAACAGACTGGAATATAAAGAATCACCATCATGCCTTTCATCGGGAAAGATTTCCCTAACTTTAAACATTTCTTGACTATTTCCATGACCAACTTTGTCCCCTGACTTCCAGAATGTGGACAACCTGAGCACCTCTGCTAGCCATACAAAGAGAGGACTAAAAACATTGTTTGCAGCAATATGAATTGACAGCTGGGTTAAGTGTTTAAGAAGATTAATTCTAATGGGATTAGGATTGGAAACAACTAGGTAATCTACTTTTTTCCCAGTCTATGTTCGGATACATTTAGGACAACCCTTGTTTAACAAATTAGAAGTTCAGATATTCATATAAATACACATATACTGTACAACAAATATGTATTTTTGAAGGAATATTGCTATATTAATACAGACAAAAAGAACCACTTTAAATTATTCGGCAAGGAAATGATTAATAAATATGGGTTCAACTTAGATTTGTTTAATTACTGTATCTCTATTCGCTATGTGTTCACTTATTTTTTAATGTTACCTTTCAATCGATGTTCTTTTATTTTCTAACAAATGAACAAAATTAATATTATCAAATACTAACGAACTTCTTTTTTGTAGGACATCTTGGTTTTCTTCCAACCATTCTCTGGTCTTGAAATTGGGAAAGAAAATTGAGATTTCTTTCAAAACAGATTCAGGCGAATCTGAAAAAAAGTTATTAAAGTTTAAATAAAAATAATAATTATGACAATTTTGAAGTGTGTAAATTATACAACCAGCAATAATTATTTCTTAATGTAATATTCAAGGTGTTTAGAAAGTGACTATTCCCTTGACGACGATTTATACATTTATATATTCTGCAGTGGCGGCTCCTTGTGAGGTTGTTTGGTTGCACAACCCCCAAGAAAGAAAACAAATAATTAATCACATTAATATTTCTTTAAATATCAGTGCATTATCAATATCAACGTCATTTCAATCCAAAATTATACGGCCAAGAATGTCCCCAAACGGTTGAAAAGCCAAAGAACATCAGCCCAACCTTCGCGCGCAGCGTCTGGCAACGCACTGCTTTTGCAACCAGAGCCTAATGCAGCAATTAGTATCGAAACTGGTGGGGGATTTGTAACTAATGAGTTGCTACGACAACTCACATTAAGCCTTCAGGTTCGCAAAAGTTCTGCAATTCACCACCCGGGCGCTAGGTTTTTGCCCGCCAGAATGCTTTGGTGTTCATGTTTTGTTTAGTGAACCATGAAAGACATTTTGAGGTAATGTGTTGTTAGTTTTGTTCTCGTATTTTGGCTAACTGTGTTTGGTGTTCATTTGTTTTAGATTGTGTTAATACATTTTAGTGTGTGTATCTTTAGTCTGGATTATACTAGTAGTGTGGAGTGAGTAAATGTAATACAGTACATAGTTAAATCCATTACAATAGTGCTTTTTAAATTATTCTTCATAAGTTGCAGCAATTAATTTGAGTGAACCTAGACAGATAGTGTAGTGTATAGTGTTGATTAGACGCCAATCAAAAGCTGTTAATATTATTTTCATAATTAATATTCGTTCCATTCGTGATTTAATTATAGTTTTAATGATAGGCCACAACCTATTACCAAAATGTTTGAACCCATTATCCCAAATCTATTTTCAAACATCCATACAATTCAAATAATAGTTTTTCAACAAAAAAGGATAGGACAAGTTCCTAAATAGGATATGGGACGAGTTCATAAATTTGATTATGTTAATGTTATGTTTATTATAAAATTAAAATTCTGTTAAGTTTGCCCATCTGAAGAACAGACGGATGGACTTTCTTTTTAAATGAGGTTAGTGATATTTAAACATATAATGTGCCTGAATTCTATGTTTATTCATGCATGATTTAAATTGTTATTTTCAGTTTATTTACTATTTTATTGTGGGCTTAAGCCGGTTCTACACGATGCTACGAACGCACGCTCCAACGTTGGACCGAACGTTTGAGACACGTAAGTTCGTCAGATGGTACAGCGAATGTCAGTACACGGTGAATCGAATGTTTGGTACAAACGTTTGTCCGATTGCAAAAATGGACAAGGATGATAGCCTATAATAATATATCTTTTAATTGTACACATTTAACGAGTTAAAAATCACCACATCATATTTAGGAAGGCCTAGATAAAATTTTGTTTTTTAATAGCCTAGCAATTTAAAAAAATTATATTTTTTAAATGTATAGTGTCTAATAATCTGCCTGTGATATTTCACGGGAACTTACTAGTATGAAATATAAATTGTAGCCTACTTAGGCTACCTGTGAAAATGTAAATGAATAATATTACTGATTAAAAACTAAACAACACAAAGATAAACCTAAACAAGACGAGTCTTTAGTGTGAATGGAGAGCAAATAGTGTTTCATATGAACGAGTCGTGTAGCCGTTGAGTCGAACCAACGAACATTTTCCTTCAAACTTTTAGGCATCCCTTTGACTCGGTGCAAGAATACCGACATCGGCCGGAACATGGTCAAATGCGAATGTTCGACGCTCGTAGGTTTGAACAACGGCCACACGATGTGACGAACCTTCAAATGTCCAACGTTGGTAGGTGTTCGTAGCGTCGTGTATAACCGGCTTTAACTGAAAGCTACAAATTGTTCACTTGTTTGTAATGGTAACCAAACCATTTTAATTGATTTAAGTTCAAAATGTTGGTGTAATTAAGACAAAAAAGTATAATTCCACTAAAATAATGTGTAAAATTGCGTTCATATTCCAGACCCCTCGGAAATTCTCTCCACATAATTGCAACCACCAAGTTAATAACTCACCAGCTGCCACTGATATTCTGGTGTAATTTTGCTTGATAACCATGGTAACACAAAGATGCTAGAAATATCGTCCAAACATTAAGGCATGAATTGACAACACCACTTCACACGGAGCAAAATGATATATTTGTAGCGACACATTTGAACAATTCTTAGTATTTGAATGTCCCAATAAAGTGCAAGAGACAATTTGGTTTACTATACTCCTAGACAGCTATGTTTTCAGAGGTCGTTGACTCAAGACCCTTTGCAAGGAGTGCATTCATTGTCTTCCTTGGGGCATTTAACAGCTAACTCCCAGCCTGTTTGCTTGCAATCTGTAGGCCTTTTATGCTAATGTAGCCTCACTGGGAGTTTGCTGTTCTATTTTACACTTACTGGCTTTTTATTTACAGTAGTTACTTCTTTCGTTTTGTACATATAGTTTATTCTATATTCATAAGCCTCCTCTACATCAAGAAATCTGCTTTAAAAAAAAAAGTTTTTAAGTGACATTTGTAATTACTAAATAAACGGTACCAGGAACTGGCACATACTTTCTCACAAACATATTTATATTATTAAACAGGTTCACTGTGACTTCATAATTGTAGGAGGGGTAGGAGAGGTGATATTAAAGTAGGAGATTAACAAATAAATATTATTATTATTAGCTAGAAAGAAAACTATTCGATCGATTTGCACCAAACACGTTAATTAAGCCTGTATGGACGCACGATAAAAGGTTTTGAACATTTTTTAAACACAACCATCTTTTCGGCCAAAAAACTCCCAAAAATCAGTTATTATTATTATTATTAGCAAAACAAGAATTTTTAGAAAGATGCGGTTTTTTGCATATGGTAGGGTACATTAAGGGTCGGCTCTAGTAAAACAGAAAGCAACATGCGACTCCCTATAGCGGCGGTAGGTTACGCGGACATTGCTCATCCTAAATCCATTTAAAACCCGCAATTATTCAAATAGCGTTTTTTTAAAAATACCAAACTCTTGGGGACAAAATTCTTCATCCGAATGTCTTGGTAATTTTTCGCTATAATTAATAGTTACAAAGTAAAAAATATTTAAAATCACCCTTTAGCGGCGGTGGTTACACGGACATTGCTCAGCCTAAATCCATTTAAAACCCGCAATTGCTCAAATAGCGTTTTTTTAAAAATACCAAAATCTTGGGGACGAAATTCTTCAGGCGAATGGCTTGGTAGTTTTTCGTTATAATTAATAGTGACAACATAAAAAAATATTAAAAATCAATGTTTTAAATTGTTAATAAATATTAAACAAAATGTTTTTCTTAGGTTTTAAAAAGCCATTTGCATGCATATTGACCATAGCTTTAAAATGACATATCGTTTATAATTTTCCGATCAAAAATAAAGGAAAAATTTGGATTTTAATTTAACATTGGTCTTATGGAGTGTCAGCCAACATGGCCGACAGCTAGAGCTACAAATAAGCCAAATTTTATCAAAATCGTTAGTGCAGTTTTTTATACAAAAAAATTAACTGATTTTTTTGGGAGTTTTTGGCCAAAAAGGGGGTTGTTTTTCAAAACCTTTTCCGTGCATTTATACAGGCCTAATTAACATGTCTGATGCAAATTTGTTCGAAATCGATCGTAGTTTTTTTCTCTAGCTTTGTAAATACAGACAGACATTTTGTAAAAACCACTTTTTTGGACTCAGTGGGTCCCAAAACGGATTTCCACAAAAATCTCTACATTGATTTTTTTTGCGATCAATATACTTTCTCTATACTATAGTATAGTATAGTGAGAAAGTAAAATTACCTTTTTATTTTAGTTCTGTACAACAATCCTTTTTATGAGTCTCAGATAACCGGTGTCGGAAAAACTATGTCGCCATATATTCAGATCTTCTCAAAATATATTAATATTTCATACATTCCATAAACGTAGTTATTTGTTACTTGTCAAAACACTGATAAACGACAAACAGTACACAATATTTGATTATCTGAGACTAAGTTTTATTAATTACATAACAATATTTGTACATAAAATACTGGTGGCTACTGCAAAATGTTTAAAATGCTTCTAAGCTTTTCTAATATTGATTTGTCTTATTTAAATATTCTTGAAATAACATTCCACAAAACAGATATGTTTTTTGAGAGTCAATGCCATGTTTGAGTAAACAAATCATTAAAAAAACTCTACAAAAACTGAGAAACTACAGATGACGTTATAAAACTTTCAGTAGTGCCACCAGTCAAATTTCAAATATCCCGTTGCTAAAAAAACCAAAATATTTGTTTCAGTGATTAGTCACTTTCTAAACTCCCTTTAGTACAGATATTTATCATGGTTATGGTGATAGAAATAAATAAGGACCAAAACTAAATTATATAAGATCAGTTTACGAGATTTTTCAATTACAGCATTTATATCTAACCTGACCCATGTGTTGCATTACGAGTGTCAGTTAGACCATATAGCCCTCTTATACTTTCTGGATCACTGTAAACAGTCTGGTATACTTTGGTTGGTCCCATCAATTTCCGCCAGTCTTTAATTGCATTTTCTTTAGCAAGTATATAAACTTCTGACTCCCCGCTAAAACAAACAACAATAATTACACACATAAAAATAGCCTTAAAGTCAGTATGTAGTTGCAATATTTTTTAATTAATATTGGTATTTTAACTAGGCTATAAAAAGTTTTTTAAACAAGTAATTTTGTTTTTTTTTTTAACATTCTTTTCAATGACCTCCAATCCCTTTTGTTAGAGATTAAAATATGATAAATCAAGAAGCCTATAACATTAACCCAGCTATGTTAGCATCAAATTTATTTTTTAAATTTACTGTAGAGCTGTAAGTGACAGTAGCTTTACACTATTTCATCCATTTTGGTAAAAAAGTTGCATGAAAATTAAAATAGACTAATAAAATATATACAGTACTCTATAAATGTAAATCTTGTATAGGTATAAAAGTAAAACATGTAATGTGAATTTTTGTACTTTTACTCACCTAGTCATGAATGTTGTTAAACGATTGTAAAAGAATTTTTGTTTATGTTCTTCATAAAATTGCTCAGCTTGGTGGTTCATGAAACATAATCTCTGGGATTTTATAATAAGGAATCCATTTTCCAGAATAATATCCCTGACACCCTGTAAAATTAAATTATTATAAATGTTTTAATAATAATAGGCCTTACAAAACACATTATAAAAAGGAAACATAACAAAGCCTAAACATGCCCAGCTCGAACTCGCAATCCAACATTCATTCAGATTAGGTTGGCAACACTATTATTTCTCCTGTAAAAAAATGATATTAGGGTAGCACGGTAGCAGGGAAGCATAACTCTATATAGTGTAAACTTACTCGAAATTCAGGGATTAGGCTTACCGTAAACTATAATACCAGTCACCAGATTGCTGATTTTAGTGATAACTGTTGCTTGATGACCAAATACGTTTTGGTTTTAAATTCTTGAGCATTTGTGTTTGTTATATTTTTTAAACGTGTTTGGAAATAATTACAGATTGATTTTACACTCTTTGATTGAGTGTACCGTAACATTAAAGTTATGAAACTGTTTTAGTTAAGAAAACTTGTTCAAATACAAAAACTTGGCTATATAAATAAAGGGTAGACTATATTGCATATTTAGTAATCCAATTTGTTTAATTTTTATTCAAAAGGTCTCCATTGCATATTTAGTAATCCAATTTGTTTAATTTTTATTCAAAAGGTCTCCTTCTAGGTTCAGCATGCTAACCTAAAAATAGCATAATTATATAAAAGTAGTAGCCTATTCAACCTAGCTTACACCAACTTAAATTACGCACGTCAAAAACAATATTCAAATCTAAACATTTAGTTTAATTAACATTTCTAAAATGTTTTGTTTAAGGTTAGGTTTCTTACAAAATCCACTTAGGCCTAATATTTATCTAACCTCCAAAGCATGGGGCGACTTCACTATGTGTGGTTTTAAAATTGCTAATGTCAGTTCTAGAGGTCGATTTTTGATACACTGCATGATGTTTTTACTATGTTAATATATCACAATAAATCATAGTTACACGCGTTCTTAGCACGTTATAACATTTCTAAATAATTTACTTCAAAGTTAAAATTATTATTTTTCAAATGAAACTAAACAAACATAAACAAACATAGAACCAGTGTAGGGCAGTGTACCCACTTCGTAAAATAAAAAGTCCCTCTTTACAAAATTGTAAAATTTCTTCTTCCAGTAAATATTTTATAAAGGCTTATTATAATAAAATAAATAATATTCCTATAATATTGTACGATTTTGGTATTAGCATATAATATAATTACCATACAGATATTATAGAATATGACAGATAAAAGTGGTGTGTCAATAATCCTTGAGTAATAATAACATAGTATAGTCAAGCGGAAGCGTACTATACTGCATTACACAAATTAAATTTTGAAAATTTTAATGGTTTCAGTAAAAGTAAAGTGTACTGTATTAAATTTATAAAAGTTAAATATCTAAAACAAATATACAATTCTTGGTTTTCTTTATTATAAATTATTGACAAGCTTGTACTTGTAATCACAAATGGCTTAAATAAGTAATGTCGTTGGTAGCACTGTTCATTTTAAAGTTTTGGATAATGCATAGGCCTATTATAAACAACAATAATCTAAGTTACTCCTAAACACAGAACTTGTTATTTTCCTCAGAAGCAACAATAATGAACAAATAATCGAAAATAGAGTCATCAAACCACTTGCTTTCAAAAATCAACATCAGAATAATGCAATTTATTTGGTTATAAGTTTATGCCCAAAATATCTGAGTTTATGTACAAAACTGCTATGGTACATATATAGATATACAAATTGAAATACCTGTTTTTGAAAACAGGTTTAAAAATATTCATAAGGGAAATAAAGTTGACTTTTAAATTGTATTTTTATAGTTAATACATTTTTACAGTCGATAAATAAAACTATATTTTTCTACTTAGAATTTTAACTTACTTTTTATTGTTATTATATGTCACTAGGGGTTCTGCCCTTGGACGCTTCGCGACCCAACCCCTCAGACTGCTGCTTCGCTTCGCTCGTTCTCAATAACCAAAGTTCTAGTAAAAGCCCCTTTCATCCAGAGATGATTATTCATACTTTTTTTTAGGAAAAATCTATGCTGGTGGCACAAAAATCCTAGTTGCACTCATGATATGGCCTAGAGATCTGAAAACAAATTTTTTACTGAAGAGGATTAAATAGACTATGGCACTGATCGACTGATGATACTCTTCGATCATGCGCCTGCCTGTTTACTATACTTTGCCTGCACATGTGCTTCTGCTTCCATTTTTAACTTGTCATTCCCTGTCTTAACTTGATTATTTTTTATTATAATAACTAATAAGGCCTACACTAGATGCTAGTATTTCTGTGCCACTGTTATTGTATTAATCTAAGCCCATTTGAAACGTTCCAGTGAAAAGGTGATAGTGCTCTATATCATTCAAAACGGGCATATGCTAGCCTACTTTTGGTAACAAAATGTATAATCGTACTATACCGGTTTAAATATCAAATAACATGCAGTTATAAGAAAAAATAATAATTTGACAATATTATGTTAATAATAATTCAATATTTAATTGTTGCTACTTTTTAAATAATTTTTCGGGAGTCTCGAAGCTCTATAGAAGCTGTCCCAGAACAAGGTAAATTTTTAATACATTTTTGTGTTAGTAACCATGAACATTTGTTCTTGAACAGAATTTGCTTATAAGAAAAAAAAATAATTGGGTTAATTATGTCAGGACTAAAAACATAGAAATTTGAATTGAAATGTTCATATTACTTTGGTTTTTAAAAAGGCAAAATTGAGTGTATTTGTCATTATATAATTATTCTATAATATAAATAAGAATGAATTCTTTGAATATAATATGTTTATTGATCAAACATGTTTCAACGACGAGTTATTTCATAATTTGTTAGTTGTACCATTGTATTTGGATAACCTAATAGAACTCCAATCCAAAGCATTATTTCAATCCACTGAAAATTCGGGGGAAACGACGATGTAGCACCAATATCATGCAATATTTTCCCAACAACTTTTTTTGCGCCACACAGCCACCGTTTGCTATTCGCGGCAATTTTTCGGAACCTATGAGAGTTTTTTATTTGTTTGATATTATTTTGTGATTCGAGGACCATTAAATTAATTCTTTAAGAAAACAACATTCTACAATTTTTCAATTCAATTCTTTGATTTATCTACACTCTACATTACTATTCAAACTAGGCCTAGTTTTGTTAGCAGTCTTTTAGTAAGAACATAAAAATTGGTGTTTTCAAAATAAGAAATTGATAAATATTTTTATACAGTTCCTTTTAGAACTAAATTACAAAACTTAAGTACGTCTTGAAAAAAAAAATACAATAAATGTTTACTACTTTATATATAGGTCTAAAAGTTGAACCTTTTCCTTTCATTACTGAACATTTTTTGTTTCTTGAGCTAGTAACTTTGTAAAATTTACATCTACCAAGTTTTTACTGGCATATATGAATTTGTTGAACCTTTCTCTACAAAAAAGCTATGGAACACTTTCGAATTGGTATATAATTACTATATTTGGCGAATTTTTGAAAATATGCTTGCAAACTCCCTTGAACGTATGTCCTATAATAAAACACAAATCTATTGAGATTATTATTGAATAGACAACAAAAATTGGATAGACAACAACCTAAACATAAAACTAAAACATAACTTACCTTTAAGTGGTCCTTAAATTGGAGGCTGAAGCCTTGATTGTTTTAAATTTTGGTAAACACAATAGGCATTTAAATGTTAAACTATTTCCCTCCCTTGTTATTTGTTCATGAAAGTTTGAAATGTCAGGCCACAATAAAATTTAAATAAAAAAGTAAAATACTAGACCTAACCTAAGACACTAGACCTAACTCACTATTAAACATCACTAACTCACTAAATGAAATCTAAACTGTGAATCACTACAACAGGGCACTAGTTGTTTTACCGTTAGTTCTATCTTTAGACACCCCAACCCTTCCGGCCGGCCAATAAGCAATAACCCAAACTAAGGAACATTGAATGTTGTCACGCCAGGACCACCCACCCGGCCAGCATTTTCACGGTGACAAATATTTCCGGGCATCCGCCAAATTAACTGACGTTAGTTTTAATCGTTAACCAATATTTTAGCGATTAATGCAGAAGTATATTTTCTGCTATACAATTCTTGAGCAGGCATAACAGCTCCAGTAACATACTATTTACAAAAATAATACAGTACAATAATAACACATACAGTAGTGACCCGCTATACATAGAGCCTACGCTAGATGAAAACGCCTGAAATTAGAATGAAAGCTGGTTACTTCCAGTACATGTCGATTTACACAATTCTGTAAATCATTATTAATCACTGCTAAACACAAAAAATAACTAATTTACACACACTGTCGTAACGGAGCTACTTCTATTTTCAATAAATAAATTCTTCGTGAGATTCCCCGGCATCGTATATACAGTCCAGCGGAAAATCAAAGTTCAAATCACCGAGCAACTTCTTGGCCCTTAAAAGGACCTACTCTTCGTGCGAAACTAACATCATGCGATTCAACATTCAATTTTCTTCACTTAACTTTTGGCCCTCAAAAGGGCCCAACATCAATCAGCGTCTTGAGATTTTCCCGTAAATGACTTTTACGGGAAAACTCGCCTAAACGTCCTCAGAGCTTCACTCTATTACGTCCCCGGTCGGTATATTATCTGTCTGGCGAACATAGGCATGTTCGACCGCCAAGGACACGACGATATCGGCCGGCAATCTTCTATAATCTACGTTTGCTTTCTTCGGAAGTTGACACCTCACCTTCCGAGAAAGATGCTAGCATTATTTCCCCACAACTTTCTCAAGGACCGTTCCGACTACGCACTGCAGATGTCTGGGATACGTCGACACGTTCACCCGCCAAGGACACTGCGACATCACTGCGAACGGCTCCTTCACTTCTACCGTAAAACTTCTCCCCGCCAACAAGACCTTGTCTTACGGGAAAGTTGGTCGGTAATCTATCGTAATAACTCCAAATTCCCTAGTAAATTCAGTTCCCTGGTCACGTTATATATTTAGTGGCAACCGTAGAAACGTTTGCCGAACAAAAACTAAATATATATTAACTCTCAAACTTCCGAAACAACGACTTCAAACTTTCTCGGCGTTCATCGCACTACATCCGACAAAGTTACAATCTCCCGCGAAACTTCTGACGAAAATATTCTAAGTCCCCACGCGAACTTAAGAACTTGCAACCGCAAACTTAAGAACGCGCCAACAAACATCACCTTCACAGTGGTTCGGAACTCGGCAACATTACTGCACGGTAATTCGCCGACTACGTTCCGCTAAGTGTTAGATTTTGCACCTTCATGTTACTTTTCGCTGGAGAACTGTATATATATACGGGGGAAATAGTCCAAAATATTGTCTTCGTCTACCATCAGACCAACGGACATCCAAATCAACTCCGGACTCACCAAGCAAACTCTGAAGCGAACAACAGCTCCTACCTGGACGCTGCCAAGCGAATTGAACTCGTCAACTGGAACGGATTCTACCTGGACTCCGCAGGCGAACATCGAGTGAACCTCACTCCGCCAGCAAACACCAGATTGACAACCGAGCTACAGACCTTGGACCAACACGTTGGCCGGAATAGTGCCTAACTACGGGAGAATTGGCCGGACCAGTGCCACGCCAGCAAACCGCCGAGAGAAGTGAAGCTAAGGGAGAGTCGCCGAGTTAGTGAGGAAATATTGCCGATCGCCAGGATAAAAGACGAAAATAAAACAATTCAATTCTAAATTCAAAATAAGTCTTGTTCTTTCGACTACGCCAACTTCACAGCGCAGCGACACAGGAAGACGCTCTTCAAGCAATCTACGGAAACTTAGTAGCTATTTTTATCCTTGACTACAGTCTTGGTGTCCGGGCAGTGCGCACCCTGCTCCGAGCTACTAGGTTTCACCACAGCACTTTGGTAAGGGTGTCGTGTACCACGCTACGCAACGCAACAAAAATGACAGTGCATCGCTACGCATCGTTCACAGGCTTCACCTGCAATCAAGCGCCCTTCAGGCTCATGTTCCCTAACATATTCGGCCCTTTTCAGGACCGAATTAGCGAGGCTTCACCTCACTGCCCTTCAGGCTACATTTTACCGAGGCTTCACCTCACGCCCTCCAGGCCATGTTTTCGGCCCTTAAAGGGCCTAAACATTTTTGGAATTTTTGTCGCCAAACTGAGCTATGTCATAATTTTTATTAAATTCATTTCACCGGAGCGACAACAACTCAAGTGTTTTACATCATCCGTTTTTCCCTTCCGTTGCGTTTTGGTTGGCGGAAATTGACAACACATTAATCCCAATGGGCCTGTTTGAATTGTCCGGTTTTGTTTCCTTCGCGTTTTCAATCCGTTTTGTGGGAAGGAAGCTACCGCAACAAGCGTCAGGTGAAACAGATACCGGGTCCTTCAGAAAAAAAAGAAGGATGAGATACAACAGCAAGGCACTAGTAGTGTTATTGCCACCTGCCTCTTACGTTCATCTGTTTTTCTCCTCCGTTTTCGTTACCTCGAAGGAATTAGATTTTTTCTCGATCTTTTTTCGAGACGATGCGGTACTAACGGACAGGCTGCGGAATGACAAAACGGACAGTTCGAACAACCTATCCCTTCCGTTTTTAGAAGAAAACGGAATAGTAAAGCAACGGTAGGAAAAAAACCGATGGTGTAAACCTACACTAAGAAGTTAAGTCAGTGATTTTTTCTGACAAAGAGCACTGAATCGAATTGAGGATGCAATGTTCCGCCTTGCCGCATGAACATAACATCATTAGCGAATTAGGAAAAATTAGCTATTGCAGTGGCTCTTATGGTGAGACCCAAGGTCGGGAGTAGCAAATGAGCACCGATCATGGTCCCCAGAACACGTTTTGGGGTGTCATTAAAATTCATATGTATATATGTGTTCGCACTCTAGCGGCCGCATTTTAAGTCCGATTTGGTCCAAATGGTACACGTGTTGGTTGTCTATGTGGCTCGGACGAGTTCGTTAGCCAAAAAAATCCAACAACCGGAAGTATGTTTTTTGACCGGAAGTAACTACTTTTTGAGATTTTTACTACGAGAATGAAATTTTTGTAGTTTTTCCTAAAAATATAAATGTAGGCTGTTATTCTGCACATTTTGTTTTTTTACGCGACCTTATAGCTCGCTTGGTTTTCCCAAAATCGATCAAAACGTAAAATACCATAAAAGTACTCGGTTTGAAGCCAAGTGATGCAAACTCGCGAAGCCACTAGGCGCAAACAAATTCTACTAATATATTGCGTACACACAGACAGCTGATTGACGCCTTCGTGAGTGGACCTAGTTCTCAAATTGTTGGTTGAAACCCTAAAACATAGGCATATAAACTTAATTTTGGAAATTTTCTCAACTCACGTCAGCGGTCCAGCTGCGTGGTCAAATTATTTGGTGTTGATGAAGCGTGTTGTTTGACGTAGCGTAAAGCGAGGTCAAGAGCATTTGCCGCGTCTGCTGTGTCAAGAACGTATGCCTTAACAAGTCAATAAGCTGATATTATTCATGAAATCCGCTTATTCCGAATTCCTGCTAAACCGAACAGTGTTTGGTCCCAATTCATAAAATGTATTACATGACTGTTTCAATTAAAGCAATAGTTAGTTTGTTATGAGGTGGAGCTTGAAGGGAGAAGCAGTAGGGGCTTCTGGTTGGTAGACGCAGTCTGTTTTACTGAATCATAGAGCCCAAATTACTTCTCCCAGCAGTAGAACAGTGAATAGAAAATTGTCAGTGGCACCTAGTGTCACCACAAAAAAAACAACCTATAGTCTAAATAAAATATTGTGCACAATTCTTTTTAACAGTTAAAATTCTGCATGTCCCATCAAAGCTAAATGTCCACACAAAAACATTTTGTATTCAATCTTTCTTAATCTTCTAAAACTAAAAAATATGAAAATGAAGGGAAGAATAACAATAGAACAGAGAGTGTATAAGAACACAGTTGTATTTGACATCGTTCAATATGCATGAGAAATGAGCAAGGTGGAAAATGTTCTTATAGAGGCACATTACGAGAAACAAAATACTCAACTGAATGTAGTACACTGTATCGATATAAAATAATTTCACAAAATAATACATAACACAACTATTTACAATTAAAAAGTTTAATGTAAATGATTTTCTAAAACACACTAACAATATGCATTTTACAATTCATCGCCATTGTAACAAAATAAACCAGCTAAAAATATTTATAAAACATAACTTTTTTTTTAAATTAAAAACAATACGTAAATTATTCTATTGAATAAAAACCTTAACAAAGAAGCATTAAATGTTAAAGAGTTGTGATATTGTTAGAATTAGTTACATCAATACAATTACAAATGTAGGCACTAGAGTTAGTATTAGTAGCTTTTAATAATTATCATAATGTATTAGTAATAATATAATATTTTACAAATAAAAACATTAACAAGTTCATGTGAATTACAATGAAGGCATTAACAATACACACTGATGATAACCATTTCTACGTGAAAACTTTCGAGTACGGCTGAAATTTTATTTACGCGAGGTGACATTACACATTCTAGAAACATGAACGAATTTGTGGTAATTATTCGAGTGGATGAATGACTACAGTGCATAGCGAAACATCTATAAGAGTTGAGAAGTTTTCAGTTCATTTGAGCACACGAATATACCTAATCTGGTTAGGTTAGGTTAATTTTAGTAACATATTTAAGAAGCCTAGGCCTAAATTGTTCATCAAATAGTCAAACTGTGTAATAGAAATAACTACGGTGGCCTATTTTTGATTCCGAAGTTCTTTATTAGTACAAAAGTATATTTTCTCAAATAAATTCTAATTGATTTAAATACTGTAATTACTTGTCTAATAGGATTTGCCTCGTGAAAAGTATAACTGAACTCATTTAAGGTTAATATTACTTCATCTGATGTGAAATATTTACACTGAATTTTATAAAATATACCTAATAAAAAGTAAGACATTTGTTTTGAGGTTATGTTCAATTTATTGAAATATCTGGCATATTTCAATAGGTAAAAGAAGTTGATTGATATTCTAATTTCAATGTAGGCCTAACACATTTCTACTTACAAAATCTGTTATCTTATTGGGATGAATTTAACCACTTTCAGATTTTAGCTCTTACATAAATAGGCTAGAATTGTGCCACATTTTATAATACACGTCATATAGAAAGTATAATTCAAGGCAAAAGGATTTTTTCACACAATTGAAAGATTTGTTGTAAATATATAGAGTTATCTAATAAATCTGCCCGACCAGTTTGTCAACTTCTCAAAACGGAGGTAAAAAAAATTGTAAGGCATCGGGAAATATAGAAAAACGTTGAACGGAAATACAGATTAAGAATAAGTACAATAGACGTTATGCTTAGTAGAAAGTGTAAACAACTTTATAACTTATTGTCAGTGTTGAGACATTATAAATGCAATAGAAAAACTGTGTCGCCAATAAACTCTAATACAACATCAAATATTTATTGCTTTCTTTTATTTATTCAAATATTACAACACGTTTTAAAAATATTCATTATAAACTATATTAAAATTTATACAATATATATATAATTAGTTTAAGAAGTACAATAACAAGTAGAAAATTGAAACAGGAAATTTCCATACGCAGAAAAGTGTAAACAGTTTTCCAAGATGAAAAATAGAGTAGTAGCACCTTACAACAGGAGTGTCGGATTTATTTGTTACAATTAAATACAAAGTTTGTTGATTTCTTTTTTCTAAACAAATAACTATATTAGATAATTAAATTTGACGTATTGACCATTTAAAAGTGCTTTTAACGATTGAATTTATATAAGTAGTCTATCAAGATACGGGAAAGTAAATACAAATTTGCTCTAAATAAACTTCAAAAAATTAATACCATAGAATACTAGAAAACCTTCATGCTCCTGTTAAAAAAAACCCAATATTTATTACTCTTTAAAATCATTTGATTTTTATATAACTTACTAAAACACACTAAATACTACAAATTTTATAAAAAAAACCGTTTGTTTTTATAAATAATTAATTATTTCAAAATAGTTAACAATAACATTTCAACTTAATTTATCCTAACAAAATCTAAGCAAGGTGGATTTTAAAGAAACTTTTGGGGAATTTTACAAATACAACAAAATGAAAATTAATTTAATATTAAAGCGGAAGTCGCAACCAATTGTAGATACAAGAATAATAAAGTTAAGTCAGTAAAAAAATGTTGCAAGCAAATTGGTTAAATTTTCAACCGAAGATACATTTTTTGTGGTTTTAGAAAGCTTCGAGCTACTTATAACCATCTCAAAATCACCTTTTAGGATTCCAACTACACCCTAAACATTAAAGAACTGTGAATCAAATGTTTGTTAGGAAATCATTATCGTTAAATTCAATTTTTAGGTTAAGAAAGGTAGCAACTGAATTATATCAACATCTTTTAAAAAGTCTTATTATGACAAAAATATATCCCAGTTTTTCCAAAATTTGATTTTCTTTTATAACATTTGAATGTTATTTAGAAAAACACATAAAAATATATGTATAAATAAAATGGCCAACAACCTTTATTAAAATTAAATCTCATCTAGATTTGTCCAGAACATTTAGAGCAAAATAGCATCACTTGTAAAATATATTTACTTCGTTTATGCAAAAACACAAATTTTATGGCAGGTGTTATATAACTAAATAACGTACTTGATCCAATAAAATTATTTCCTAATAGCGCTCCTGTTGGCAGTCATAGATTAGAAACAAGAGTGAAAGGCACAGATTAAAGCAAGACAAGTGCAATCTACTACAACTTTGTACATTTTATAAGATTGTCTCTTCGCAATTCATTCAAAATACATGTGATATGTGTTAATATTATTTAATATACAAAACTAATAGTTGTGCAGGTGAACGATATCGTCATACCGTCACGTAATGAAACTAGTATTATTGCTTTTTTTCCTTAAATTATTATCTAAGAGGATTATAACATATTATTGCTTTTTTTTATTACAGAATGTTTCTTAGGACAAAGAAGAATTCAATACTTGTATCTTCATCCCGAACAATAAATATACATTTTTAATATACATAAAGGCACATACAATGGATGGATTTTGTTAACAAGGCAAGGGTCCCACTTTATCGTTTATTTCATTTCATCTTGAGCAAACACAGTTTAAACAACTTCAATAAAAAATATAACACTTCACATTTTATATGATAAACATATAACTATATTTTTCATTTGTTTTTGTAGTTTACGATCGGACCTCTGGAAGAAATACGTTTTCAAACATTAGAAATTATAAATCCAAAGTGACAAAATTGAAAATAGTTGTTGTTAATATGTTTTAGTATTTTTAAAACAAAAAGCCTCCTAAATTTTTCCAACTAGAAAGAAATCACTTGTCTTTGTCCACATCTGCTAAAAGGACCTTAGCTTTAGAGTCGCGTAGGCTACCCCTCAGTTACGATACCCGATGCAACAAACAAGGGTTGTAGGACAAAAGAGCAAAGAAAGATTTAGAAAAACTAGTAGCTCAGTAGAGCAGTGTTTTTCAGCAGATCAGTTTAGTCTGCTTTAGGTTTGAATTCAATTTAGACATTAAACTTAAATTAGACATTAACATTTTGCAATGCTTGTGGAGTAAGCAAAAATTTATAGAAATAAATCAATTTTCAAAACCTGAGCCATATTTGTTTTACAGAGTTTATTGCGAAATTAAATTTAGCACAAGTAGTTAAAAAATATGACATTGCTTTAAATATTAGACTAAACAGTCCATTTCAATTAAACAAGTCATTTGAAATTTTTATAAAATACAAGACTACAAATTGTGCTACTGGTGCAGCAAATTGTTTAAACATTTCCAGCAACAGAGAATTTTGTCCGAAACTAGAAGACCCTGTTCCTTCTTGCTACGCTCACGAACCCCGCAACGAAGTGAATGTTCACAGATATTTTATACTCTGATATTTTCTTGCAGGCACTTGTAGCGGTGACATTAGATCCCGACGCAGTACGGTCAGAGTTTTTGCACGAATGACAGGAATTTTTGTACATAACAGAAAGATATGTTTATAATTTATGACAAGACAGTGATTAAAAACTAAAATTTACTTGCCTTACACCAAGAAGTTAGAATAATCTCTTTATGTGTTTTTTTCCTATTTAAGTCTATTAATTAAAAAAAACCACCCATTCTCTTAGCCCCAATTTACAATTTCAGAAAATCAATTTATGATTTTCATATTAAATTTTTAGTTTATCGACTTTGGATTTATAAATACTCACTAATGTTAGCAGAGGTCGTTAACTACCAAGAGTTTAGACATGTCGTAGTTTTATTTCGTCATGCTCTGACAAATCGCTCCAAATAAAGGATTGCGATGAGAGCGCGAGCAGCTGTCATGGATAAGACTTTTGTTCCATTCGGATTTTTCTTTGAAACAGAACTATCGAATAATAATTTTAAATCCTGATATTTGTGTGTCTAAATCGATATTGAAATAAATCAAATATTTTAAAACTTACAAAACAATTCAAATTATTTTTGGACTTTTAGCAATAAATGAAATTATTGTTAGTTTTTTACAGATCTTTAAACAATCATGCTTGTGAATTTAAAATAATACTATAAACAATTAAATTCAAAGTTTCTGCTAAAAACTGAGGTTCAATAAAATAGTCAAGAATTAGACAAGTTTCTTGAAGGCAAAAAAAAACAACTTAAAGTAATAACTAGCGGCGAATATTTAGCAAGTTAGGGAATAAGGCCGACACTTATCTGATTCAATACGTTAATTCAGTTAATTGCGTTTAAACTATTTACGTTGATTTATAAATAACAGTTTATAAAAATGTATAATGCTTTACGTAGATTTAATTTGATTGATTTGCGTGATAGATTACACTTGCAAGTAGAATGTAAACAATCTAACTAACAGCTGCCATGCTATTTAAACAGATTGTTAATAGGTGGCGCCTCTCGTTAGGAATCATTTGAACTTTCATAAAAAAGTTTTTTAATACATTTGTAATGAAATCATTAATTTTAAGCTATTTGTCTATTTTTAGTCAATAGCGGGGAGCATAAGCTACAAAAAAACACCTTTGAAAAATAATACATAAGGATGGCCTGGAAATAATATGTAATAAGCAAAGATTGAACCTAACCTGACCTTAGAGGTAACACTTTCATACAGCATTGTACTTATAAGTATAAAATATAAAACTGCACAATATCGAACCCGAATACAAAAGTCTTTACACCAAGCAGCTGCGTTAAGTCACTAAAAACACTGGATCTTTGTTTATTCTTAAGTCCATACAGTATCAAAGAGAGCACAGTAACAATATCAGACCAACTAAATTACAAAGTCCAAATTATTTAACGAAAATATACTTAACTATTATAAAGGCATATAAAACATAAATATAACATTTCTTTATGTACTTATAATTCAAAGAAGTTTAACAAAGAACCACTAAAATATTTAAAGAGAAAATAACGTACATCAAACTTCAAACCAAATTGATGTTGGCACAATGTCAACAGTTCTGTCGAATATCCGTTAAAACGCTTTACAATCAAAAAAACATTGTTGCCATACTTCCATGACAAATATATATGGAAGATACTTCGTTTGTTAAATAGAATCTATAAATCTTTTCATAAAATTGTTAAAAACTATTATTACAACTTTTACGCATTCAGTTTCAAAAGAAACGGTATTTACCTAAAAGTAAATAACTTTTCCACCTGATTACAAACAATATAAATATGTACACTTTTCATTTCATTAAAAAAATTCTTGAACACAAATCTTTAAAATTGATCAACAACAACAAGAAATATGTTCCATATAAATTGTATAACAGAATTTCATTAAACTTGTCATTCACTATCTGTAACAATAAACTCCAACAATGAAACATATGCAATCTTTTAAACTTCAACAATAATTAAATCTGAACAAACAATAAAGATTGTACGAAAAGCAAGGTTAGGTTTTTATGCTCGAATTTTAATGTTTTAGTTCTGCTACAGTCTCTCGAAGCTCTGAACACTTTCTCAGTCATGTGAGAGAGCAAATGACCGATAAAATGAGAGGACGACATATAACGGGACCGAGATAAATTAAATTTGTATATTATATATAAGCGTGCCTTTTCAATAAAGATATTTGGCATATTCTAGTCTTAAAGAAATCAATGTTTTGAAAACAGATTTTTTTAAAGGTTTTCACCGATTTACCCCAAATTACAGACGTTTCATATCTGAAATTTGTAGGCGATTCCAACGCATAATGACAAATATTGCATTACCATCAGTTCCAGTGATTTTTGAAAGTAATGAATAGTGAGAGGTATAAAATTATAGGCTGAAACATTTTTTTAAAAGTATTCTATAAGAGTATTTTTAGATAGCACACAGCCTAACATAAAAATCACACAAATTTGTTAGAAATAAGTTAGGTAAAACATCTAGAATACCGTTTAAACAAATTGGAGAAACGTATTATTTATATTTAGTACTTTTAAAGTATATTTTTTCATTAAATCTTTAATATTTTATGAGAAAACAAAGAATACCAGAACTATGTTTTTTTAATTTAAGTAGGCCTATGATATTAAAAACCTAAACATAAATATTATGAATTCGTTTCAAGTTGATAACATTGAAATTTGTAAAATCATTTCATTTGTCGTTCTCATCATTCTCGTTCAACAGTGACATGTCGCAAAACAAAAACGCGCCAAATTCTGTAATACTAACCTTGCGTTTCTTTCAAGTATACTGTATTCATTGATAACTGTTCATAGAACGCACATAATTTAGATAGTGGTCTTATTAAATATTCTACCTTAAATTAATAGTATTACAAAATGTGTCTATGCCCTAAGTTCACTGTTTGTCCATCAAGGCAAGGCGTTTAACCACAGTTTTGGTCAATGATTAATGTATATTGGAATAAACTTGGGCCTAAAGCCACGTGAGCACGTTATCTGATTTGCTATTCGGATTGATAAGAGCTTGCACATCATCCAAAATATCGCTTGAGAACTCTTCTCCTAACTGAAACAGTAAATACATTTTGTGTTATTACAGCATGTTCGAATACTTGGAAACATTTAAACAAATAAGAAAAAAACAAGACAAAATTGGAAAAAATAATCGTAGTTTGTACAAATTTTCTTTTTATTTAATAAAACACACATTCTTAAACGTATTGCAATAGGTCGGATCAATGTAAACTGTACATTTATTTAATCCGTAGAATTTAATTCAATTAATTTATCTTCGGGAACAAGTTTTCAAATGTCAAGAGTCCCATCTCAAATCTTAATTTTTAAGTGAAACGCACTGATGGGCTATTGTTGCCTGAATTCAACCTTTTTCTAACTAGCCAGCCATTGTCTTCATTTTGATTCAAACCGAGGTCTCAGTTACAAGACTACCTTATACTGAGCTATCCTGATCACTCCAGACATTGGTCGATGTTATCTCACTGCCCTGAGTTCAAATCCCGGTCTTGGTCCATGTTTTTCACTTGGAATTTAATTAATTTAAACCTTGCTGAGGAAGCATGTAACAGGGTGTCTAGTGATATGACCTTTTGAAATTCCCTGACTTTTCCCTGATTAAATAACGTTTTCCCTGACCAATTTTAGAAAAAGCACAAACAAAACTATGTTAATTTAATTTTAGTAAATCAATCAAATTATACTGGTGAGCAAATAAATTTTTAGGGAATTAATTAAATATTTAATTAAACACGGTAATATTATAACAGTTCAATATTTAATACTATCTATGTTAATGTACCAACCACCAGCAGTTGCAAATTACGCATTTATGACTATAAGTATTGAATTACTCAAATTATATATTATTATCTATATATATAAAATTCAATGTATGTACGTTTGTCTGTATGTTTGTCCTTTATGCGTTACCAAACCATCCATCCGATTGCTTTGAAATTTTGCATAGTAACACAGGTTAACCCTGGGAAGGTTTTAGGCCATTTACCAAAGTCCTAGGACATTAGGGCTACGCCCCAGTGGCCCTCAAAGTTTCAATGTTAATCTTATGGAAGGTCAATCTTAAGGAAGAAGAAGAAATATTTCTTTTGATTTTATCAGAAACAGCTGTTCGTATGAAAAGCTTAAAACAGCTGATTTTGATCAACAACTGATTTGGATCAAAAACTGAATATAATTTTAGGTTAGGTAAATCAAGCAATGAGCAGAATCCCATTATAATTTACATCGGCCCTCAGGGATACGAATTACAGGCTTTCAAAGTTTCAAATTAAGCAATAGCGAAACATTGCCGGGTCAGCTAGTATATATATAAAATTCAATGTATGTCCGTCTGTTTGTCCTTTATGCGTTACCAAACCGTCCATCCGATTGCTTTGAAATTTTGCATAGTAACACAGGTTAACCCTGGGAAGGTTTTAGGCCATTTACCGAAGTCCTAGGACATTAGGGCTACGCCCCACTGGCCCTCAAAGTTTCAATGTTAATCTTATGGAAGGTCAATCTTAAGGAAGAAGAAGAAATATTTCTTTTGATTTTATCAGGGTCACAAAAAACAGCTGTTCGTATGAAAAAATTAAAACAGCTGATTTTGATCAACAGCTGATTTTGATCAACAACTGATTTGGATCAAAAACCGAATATAATTTTAGGTTAGGTAAATCAAGCAATGAGCAGAATCCCATTATAATTTACATCGGCCCTCAGGGATACGAATTACAGGCTTTCAAAGTTTCAAATTAAGCAATAGCGAAACATTGCCGGGTCAGCTAGTTATATTATAACACAAGAAATAACTACAGTAATTGGTTTTTGTAATCCAGCTAGCAGTACAGATTTGAATTGAATATTTAATTAATTGATACAAAGATACCCAAATTCGAAAACCTTTAATAATAAAACTAAAATTTTTAGAAATAGAACGTTAGAGAAAGGTTTCAAAGTCATATCACGGCAAGTGCATTGGAACAAGCTGCCAAAATCACACGCTTAACTTGCCGATAATTGTTTTTACGTATCAGTATATATAGTTTTCTTATTGATTAATTTAGAAGTTCATCTTATCTTTAATGTTTATTTTCTCAATTAAAAATTGTATTAATCTATGATTTTAAATAGTTATTTTTAACTATTTTCCTTAGAAATGTTATTTTTTCCTGACCTTAACCAAAATTCCCCGACTTTTCCAGAAAAGTAAAATTCCCTGACTTTTCCAGGTTTTCCCTATTTTCCCTGTTGCTAGACACCCTGATGTAAGCAGGTAAATTATTACAAATTAAACATAATAATAAATAACACCACTGTAGGCTGCAAAACAAATTAAGATTGTTTTCAATGTCGCAACGCGAAGTATTCAGTCTATTAATTGAAAAATGCAGTAGAACCGTACAAGTGAGATAACATCAACCAATATCTGGAGTGATCAGGATAGCTCAGTTGGTAGAGTGTTACCATGGAAAGGTAAAGGTCCTGGGTTCAAATCCCGGTCTTGGTCCATGTTTTTCACTTTTAATTTAATTAATAATATTTAGTTGCATCATTTATAGTTTTCCAAAGCCCCATCAAGAGCTTTCCATTCCTGTTTCTATTACATTCCTGCGCCAACTACAAGTTACGACATAACTCTGTATAGCGTCTGTAACGCGCAGAGATAATTCAGCGGGTGGTGAAATAGATTTGCACTGCTGCGAGTGGTAGCCTATATCATTGAAATGCAACAAACTAGTACAGATTAATGGATGTAGTTTTACTGTTACCCTCAGAATTTTTTATAAAAAATATTTAAATGGCCGCCTTTTTGAAACGATTTACTGCAACCAGTAGTTTATGATTTTGTTCAAATTAGGTCTTACAATGACGAGTACCATGAACATTTTTAACTTAACTAGGTTAAGCTATTCTAGATAGATAAATTACTTACTAAACAAACACGAATGGCGGATAGCTGGCAAAAGAAGCGTTTCCAGGAACGTTTTTTTTTATTTGATTCATGTAACTAGCCCCTAAAAACGAAAATTCATATTTCAAAGGAATCCTACAGCAATTTTGATATTGAAAATGGCTCAAAATTTAAAGTTAAATTAATGTCAGTCGCCATCTTGAAAAGTAAAATCTTGAAAGACAAAAACAAAGGTTCAAAATTCAAACGAATCCTACAGCAATTTTGTTATTTAAAATGGCACAAATTTAAAGTATGACGTACTCCAGTCGCCATCTTGATAAGTAGAATTTTGAAATTTTGCCACGTTAACTTCAGGTTGCACTAAGTTAACCCTTTACATATTTTCAATGACAAAATAACCGTACGATTCTTTGCAAGAAAAAACTACATAATCGACTACTATTATTAAGAAGAAGAATACAACAGTCTTACGAAAACTAAACTAAAGATGTTGAAAACCAGGGTCATACGATAGAAGAGAAAACCTGAGATCAGATTAATGAATATGAAGACGCAGGTAAATGAAGACCAACCTACCTGTTACAATATGCTTCCTCCGAAGATATTGGCAGCGAATATTGGATCTTCATCAGCCAGCTGTAATAAAAGCAAACGTGTCACGACCATGGAGCTTGCCTATATAAATGTGACCACATTCTACTCCACCAACCATGCATTAGTTTCTTTATAATTAAAAAAAAAAATAATTAGAAAAATATAAATAATACTTGCTTGAAAATGAAGGAATGCAAAATAATTGATTGAATAAATGAAATGATTTATTGTGGAATTTTTTTAAAGTAAAAAAGACAAAAAGACCTTACGGGACCGTCCAAGACAAGAAGACACAAATCGCAAAGCAAAGCTAAAATAAATTAAATTTTACCTGAAGAGAAGGCACGAGATCATCGGTTGAATCAATATTATCAGATAGAGATGTCATGTCGTGTGAGTCTAGGGCTGACATATCTGGACCAGGGGTACCACCTTCTGAAAACAAAAACAAATAACTCAATAAACAAGTAGAGGGAAATTTGTTGTTCATGTTTTAAATAAATATGGTAGAGTTCTTGGGATAGAAAGTTATAAGATGCAAGATAAAGTTGTGCACATGCATTTCCATCCAGTCGTAAATAATATATTTTAGATGTTTTTAAAGCCATTATTTTGAATAATCAAATGCACTAACGACTACAAAGTAGTAAAAGAAATTATTTTATTAAATAGAAATACAAATTTAAATTCATCATCGCTTTCAACTCTGACTTGCTCATTTCAGATTTTTTTTGATAAATTAAGACTCAATGATTCATTACGTTATCCACCCTCTTTAAGAATTTAAGGTCTACTTTGATATTTTATAAAATTTTAGCACAAATATTCATTGATTCCTGTTGTTGGAGTGTTAGGTTTTTGTACCATTTCCGACTATACGTCATACTTTTTTTTGAATCTTTTCTGTTATATCCCCGCATTTACAAACTATTTTCTAAAACTATTTTCTATTCTCAAACTATTTTCTATAGAATGAGAATTAATCGGGAATGTCCGAATAACTAATTATAACTACTCCATAACATATAAGGAAGGAAGTTTCCAGTTTTTGTTGATATTAGATAAGGGTTATTGCAAACGCGTAACTTTACTATTCGACTCTACCCTAATATTTTTGCAGACAACGACGTTGTTTTACATTTTACTGTGAAATGTTGAATACAGGTAAACATACTGTGACTAAATAGGTTAGGTTAGAACCTTTTAGGTATTTTTTTAATTATTATTTGTAGTTCTACCCGATTAATCCTCATTCTATAGAAAATAGTTTGTAAATGCGGGGATATAACAGAAAAGACCCTTTTTTTTTTGAGGCAAAAACCATCGCCTATAATACTTTACACATATCATGGGTAGACGCCGATCACAGAAATCTGGACCACTAGTGCAGATGAGGGTGACCATCAATTAAACTTTACTTTTTCCTTTACATACAAAGAAACTATACACTTCACTGACTGTGGAAAATCAAATAAAATACAACTAGAATAAAAGAACACACAACTAAACAAAAGTTTAATAAGCGAATTAACATTGGCAACTTTCAGCCACTTTGCTGATGTGATATAATATCGTTGCCAGTTTTTTTGGAAGAAGTGCTAAAAACCTCTTCGAAAAATTATGTTTACAAACTAAAAACATACTGTGATTGGAAGGTTTAGTTAAGGTTTTTTTAAGGATTGCAATTCTGTCTTACAGAACAACATAATTTGTAACTCTTTGGAAAAATATTTAATTTTCTTTACTTGTGCGTACATTTTATACAACATTTTAAATTTGACATAACATGACCATCACAAATGGGAGCACTTTTAGAACTATGCTAATTTCCAAATTTACGTAATAAAATCATTTCACAAAACGCCATCAGCTGCACAGAATATGCCTGGCCAATAATATTTATGTGCAATTTGAGAATGTCAATATTCCTGTTTCTTCTTTCATTAGATTCTATTGAAAGTCATTTTCTTGGTTTTAGTGTTGAATTGGAACACGTTATTAAAACAAATAAACATTTTTCACATATAATTTCAATTATATTTTGTGTACCATCGTTATTGTTATTATTTATCTTTTTGCTACCAGTGAAGTGTTTGGTTCTTTTCTTTGGTACAAACAAAGTGAGAATGGCTGAACTTAACTTGTATTTTGGAAGTTTTCTTTCTATAATCTTTTTCTGCCGCGGAAATGGTTTGAGTTTTTAGGCTCAGTTTATCGTGTGCTTTCAGAATATTAACCCCTTAACGGTTCATTAAATTTACTACTTTTTGATACCAAAATGCTCATTTTTTTTGTTGCTCAAATTAAAGTTTAAGTTTTTTAAACTATATTTTTAATAAGAAAAAATAATTTTTATGGTAAATAATTATGATAAATAAACATAAACCGTAAAGGGGTTAAAAAATTCCAGTTTATAAGGGTCACCCTCATCTCCAAAATTACCAAATCTGATGACAAAGAAAAGCAATTTTGCTAAATGCATTTTTCCATATTAATCACATATTCTTTTTCTTTGGTCACTTTTCCTCTTAGATAAAGTTTTTTTTTAACTCGCCAGTAAACTACTAAAATGGTAAACAAATTTTCTTACTAAAAAAAGCAGCAAACAAAATTCAATCAAATATTATAACATCATTTTGATGAAATAGTTATACACTTTAGTATTAAATACATATAAACACTATACAGTCAACTCCCGATTAAACGGGATCGGTTTATACGGGTTGCGGCTCAACCAGGATCGTCAACCGGGCCGAGAGACTAGAGAGGTGGTGGGGCGAGAAGCGAAAAAATGCGGGTGACGGGAGGGCGGGCGGCCTTGTAGGAAACGAATAACGACTAACACGAAACTGATGCTACTGCAATCACGAGTAGCATCTATTTGCGTTTTGTTAGAGAATAGAGTAGCAGTTATAATCTGCTACTATAGAGTAGCAGTTATGTTATTGACGTAACATCTCTAGCCGAAAGTGACACACGGCACAGCTCTGAGTTACGTCGAAGGCCTTCTCGACTATTTAAACAGTCAAGGTGATGCATTATTATGTGACAAGCTCGTGTTACGAAAAATAAGATCCACAATTATGAAAAAGGAAGCAAACGCGAAAAAAAAAACTGAAGGGCTATTTTAATCGTTGTTGAACATTCTGGACTATTTTAATCGTGTTTGAACATTGTAAATAATAATCTGTACTGCTATTTCAATCTAAATAATGCTGTTTGTAGTTTTTTATACGTTTTAGGAGTGATTAAAGGTACAGTATAACTATTATGTTTATAATTCTTGCATAATACCTTGTATTTGGGCCCTATACTATAACGAATTGCTTTAACCGGGATTTCACATTATCCGTGATGGTCTTGCCGGTAATTGTCCCGGATAATCGGGAGTTGACTGTAACTCATTTGTTTAAAACTTGTTTTCTTGCTATATGTTTAGTATTACTTGCATAAAGTTAAAGACGTTAGCCAACCACAACAAAGTTGTTAAGTTATAGTAAATTAAGTATTCAGAGCACGGAGTGCCACGCTGCTGCTCTAAACAACGCTAGACCAGGCAGGAATGAAATTGAAAGGATGTGCTCTTTATGCAATTCCCGGGAGGAGGAAACCATGATACATTTTATAGGAGAATGTTTAATATTAGGTAGCATTCGAGAAAAATATTTTAAATGTAAAGTACTTGATGGGGACAGATTGATAAGGATATTGAATGGGGAAAACTGGTTTAGTTTAGTAAATTTCTTGAGAAGTGCGCTCAAGTGTAGCAAGGCATTTATTTATGAGTTTAATTATTAGAACGTCCTCCTTTGTTCATGGTAATAAATCCAACCTGGCAGGCGACCTACGGGTCATGCTGTAAGTGTGTAACTTTATTTTGGTACGAGTTATTATTTTGGTTAGTTGTGTTGTATTTCTTTTGATTCAATGTTTTGCCTTGTATGTAGTGCAATAAATATACTTTATTATTATTGTTATAGTAAATTAAGTACTTTTGCCTCAAAAATTGAGCAACTATATTTAATTATGAACAATAGAAAATCTGTGAATTTATGCATTTATTTTTTGCAGCTCAAAAGCCCTTTTAATTCAAACTTTTTATCGTATCATAGAAATCATTTTGTTGAACAATTTCGAAGAAAGGCCATCACCTTTTAGGAGTTTCCTCGGGTTCAAATGTTTGTGTTGTACACTTACTTTGCTGATTTCCATGGACTCTACAGCAGCAAGACTACTAAACCGACGATCTTTCTGAATTAACTTACATACTTTTTCAATAAATAATTGTGAATAATAATTTTTACACTAAGCAATTTTTAACCGTTATGAAAAAATTATAATAAATACAAAATTCTCCACAATGAGACACAGGGTGCGGCAGCATAACTTCCTTTTTTAAAAACTTAAAAAACCAATTGTATGAATCAGAAAATTTGTATTTGTTGTTTTATAATGTAGGTACATACGTAAAGTTTTGAAGATCATATCAGGTAGGTGACATCCTCCATACACTGATTAAACCGATTTCTGGCTTTTGTCATGACTCTTGCCAGTATAATAGGGGGGTTATGTTGGCAATTTCTTCCTGGATGTTGGTCTTCCAACCTTGATCGGTTCACATAAACACGGGATTTAAAAAAAAACCCATAAAAAAAATTACAAGGAGCCAACGGGACTGAATCAAAGCGATTCCGAAAGGCGCGCTGGGTTGCGATCACAGAACATCCGCTCGAAAAGTAGGCCTCAACGGCAAACGCACGCTCCTCACTGTTCCAACGCATGATGGCGACTGGCTTTCGTCGGAACAAAACTTTATAGTCCCGCCTCTCAAACGAGACCACTAGCGCTCCGCTACGACATCAACCGACTGAATGGCGAGCATTTAAAAAAAGAAAATTACGCTGCCGCACCCTGTACTTTTACTAGCAAATTTAAAATAGCTCATCTTAACAATTAAAACTAACAAACGCAATATTTATAAAAAATACAGAATATACATTTCATTCACGCATTCAATAAAATAACTAACAATACTCTGGGGATAAAATTAATCTACTTTTTGAACATTTACATAATAAGCCTTTAAAGATTTAGCGAATTAACAACAACTACCTATTAATTATGAAAACGCTAATATTCTAAACATAGTTATATTTATAATGTATTGAGGTAAATACATAAAAGGCACCGGCATTTGCTACAGATAACAGTTTATAAACTACACGGGTCGAGCAAATGATAATAACAATATTCAAAATATTATTCACACAAAATAAGGCCTTAATGTCTTACCACTAACTCCATCCATATTATCGTCCATGGTGGAGAGGAAGTCCTCAGGAGTATGAGGTAGGGAGTAATTGTTTCCCATGCCCAGACCACTGTCAGCTGATTCCTGTCGCGAGTGATCAGTCAGTCCTGACAGAAACGGATCCATCCCCGAACTAGCACCGTCAGTCGAACTTTGTCGTAGCATCAGCTCCTGCTGTAACAATCAATGCAAACAGTTTGTTATGTAACCAGCAAACGGTAGCTCATGTCTGTGAAGTACAGTAAGCTCGCAGTTAATATAATCTATTTGAAATTAGCACAGGGAGGTTTTTGCACGTTTTATATCAGATAGTTTTTAAACCATTTTTACTTTTCGAGATATCTATAGCTTTAAGGACTAGGTACCAACTTGAACGTTGAAGTCAAAAGACAATCATGCTACATCCATATCATTTGATTTTTTTTTTTTTTTTTGTAAGTAAAGCAATGAAAATTCAAAAAAGTTTACCACTTTTTTTATTATTTCCATTTTTTTAGGATTTTTAAGGTATATATGGAATACATAATTTTTCCGACAGATTCTGAATGACATTTTTACCTGGTTAAAGTTCCTATAATGATTTCCTTCTAACCATTTCCTTCTAGCCACTTTTTTTTTTTTTTTTTTACTAAATAATTTTTACTTGACACGGCCCTTGATTACGCCAAGATCTGGTTACTGCAAAACAACTAATTTAATTAAATAATGAATTTCAAAATTGCGGCCATTCAACAAATTTTGTAACCGGTTTAATTTTCTATCAAAAATATAACTATTAAACACAGGGTAACTGAAAAACCGCACCCTTTAGTTTGACGGGCTTAACGTCAGTAGCAACAAGGTGTAGGCAATAATTAATTTGCATGACTGATTAATTAAGCTGACATCTGTTTTAGTTTATCCAATAGTTTTGACAGCTATTTATAAGATTCAACAGGAAATCAAAAGGGCTACAAAAATATTTATGAAATTTTTAGTAAAAATGTATTGTTTTTTCGTTATTTATATTTACAAAATATAATTGGCCTCCATTTTGAAACGGATTATTCAATTAAGCTGGTTATTTTATATTAAATAGAACCTTGACGTAAAAGGGGTGTGTCAAGTGTGAAATCAATCAGTTAAATCGTTCTGAAGATATAAATTATTTTGTAATAAAACAAAATGGCAGCATTTTATGATTTTTGGAACTTTTACTGTCAATGATGCAATAAACAAGTAGCTGAGCAATTAGTCCACATTTTTTAAACAACCTGTATATATATAAAATAACTTGTCTATATGTTTTTAAATAATGTAACCCCTTTAAGCAGTTTATTATGCCCATTCTTAATTTAACAATATGGTGCAGGTTTATTGTACGAATTTTGAATACATTTGAAAAAAATAGAAATTTCTAATTTTATTGTAAGTTAATTGACAGCTCGAAGTAAATAAAAAATATTTCTCAAAATACATTCACAGAGAAGCTATCAGGCCTAATTAAATTTATATAAAAGTTAATTTGACCATCAATTTAGACATTTTCCATTTGGTTTAATTAATTCTCTTTGTTCTTGACAGATAAACTATATTCCACAGATACATTCTAGCAAAGATTTAATGTTGTTAATTGTATCCGGACTGTACACTGCAGAAAGCTATTCCGTTGAAATGATCTGAACTACACAATAGATCTATGACCACGAGTTACATCACAATAGACCAAACCTGGTGGTTGAACTTTCATTGCAAGCTTTAATGCGAAGAGGCCTAACCTGATTATGGCTTTGACATTGACACTCTACTCGAATCATGCTGTTTCCTTTCTAACCCTTCTTATGGCCAGCATATTTTCTATATTTATAGCAAAGCTCGTGTCTACTTTTGATAAAATCATAAGGTTTTACTTATACCTCAATAAGGATCTGTTATAAAACAATAACACTTATCTATAACAATTAAAAAATCATTAAAAAAAAAGGAAAACATGATATTTGATAATGTTATTTACAATGTATTGTTGAATTGCAATGCATGGGTAGTTGTATAAGAAGGTACTGGCGCAAGTTCGCAAAAATCATTCTTTATCAATCTTCTTTAGTGTATAATTTCCTGAATTTCTAATATATTAAAACAAATGTGCTTTGAATGAGGAAATAAATTTTGAAGAGTTTAAGTAGAATTGAAATGGAGCAATTAGTTCTTAACCCTTTCACTGTTATGACCATTTATTTATGTTTTGCTGCTGATATATTGTAGTGCTTTGCCCGTATAATAAACGTTTACACTTTTCAACTTCATGTGCTACGCTCGTTTTAAAGTGTAGTACCAGGAGACCGAGCTAAAGCTCGATTATAAGCAGGGCCTAGTTCGCTCACGTCAATAACTATTATTGCAAATTTCCGTGAACATCGTTTAGGTTAGGCCTATAACATTAAACAACTAAATAAAGGGTATGTTTATTTAGCAGAAGTATTCGTTGCCATGGTAACTATAAATAGATACAACATTAGGCTTACCTCTAATAAAATACAGTTTAAAAGAAAACAGATGATTATTGTAATGGCATTGAAAAAATTTGCATCAGCTGTGCTTCGTTTAAAAGAAAACAGATGATTATTGTAATGACATTGAAAACATTTGCATCAGCTGTGCTTTGTATTGTTTAAAATGGAAAAATTTCACTTTTTAATTTAATAAAAAGACGTAGAAAACGAATTTTCCCAGACTGGTGACCATTTCCAATCAATTTCTCGTGGCCAAAAGCCCCATATAAAATCAAAAAATCAAAAATCCTTAGACGGAGATTCCAGATCCATTTAGCAGACAGACAATTACCTCTCGCTTTAGAAGATAAGATAACTTGTATTAATTTGCACTGGTAGTGCTTCTCTCTAGAAGAAAATATATGAACTACTGGACTTGAATCTTCCTAAGTCATTAAAAACAAATGTCACTTACAATATAGAGAGCAGAGTTGTTCACATGCATTATTTTACACAATGATATCGCCTATGTTGGACTTACAGTGTTGAATGAGTTGATGAGTACTTTGGAAAGTAAAGATGAAGATAGCGATTTAATAAGTAACATTTTTTAATTCAGAAAACCGTAACAACCGGCATATTCTAGATGCCATGTGTGCCGATAACTATGTTCATGGATGTGGGCCGTGTATGGCAGAGACCCAACAAATGTTTCAATGGAAAACCAGTGAATTTCATCCGCAAGTTCAATAAATAAAGAAAACATTATTCAGCCACCCATAAGTTTCATTTTATTTTTATTTTTCCCAACGGAAAATACTGTGATGTCTTGATGCCGGCTGTCCTAACTAGTAATTCAGCGCACGGGTGTTGCCAATGTTGCCCCAATACAGAAGTGAAATGGTTAAAATAAAAAAGGTAAAAATTCACATTTTTCCAAAAAATATTTCTTGGATAAACCTCAATTGGATTTGAATGTAAGATGGATGTTATTGCTACACATTGTTGAAAACTGCAAAATGCAACGCGTCCAACGATATGTAGTAATGCTGAAATGGAGAAGAACTGTGCCAAGAAATCCAATTATATGTAGGAATATGTTATTTCAGTAGGTAAAGTACATCAAAAGTTATTAAAATCGCAAAGCCGTTTGAATTTTATCACCTTATTTTACTAGGGGCTCTGCCCCTGGACGCTCCGCGTCCCAACCCCGCCTCGGCCTACGGCCTCAAAAGGCTGCTTCGCTTCGCTCGCAGTTGGAAAATTTTACCTAATCTAAAAAAAAACTGGTAGTTGTGAAGAATTGTACAAAACCTGATTCTAATAATTAGCCCAATTGGTGTTTTGGTTCATTGTAGGCCCACCCTAAAATTATGTTCAGTTTTTGATCCAAATTAGCTGTTTTATATATAATAGGTTTGTAACAACCAATGTTTGAATTGAATTAAAATATAGTTAGCATTTTTCGTTGATTTTTGTTTGTGTTTGTTTTTAGTTTGTTAATGTAACCTCAAAAAGGTAATACTCTTCAAATTTTCGAAGTAATGTTGCTATGGTAATGAAAGTAAACAAACATGATGTGTTGCTAAGTTTTTTATACGGACAGCTGTTTTTGTGCCCCTGATAAAATCAGCTGTTTTTGATAAAATCAATAGAAATCTCTCTTCCATAAGATTAACATTGAAACTTTGAGGGCCACTGGGGCGTAGCCCTAATGTCCTAGGACTTTGGTAAATGGCCTAAAACCTTCCCAGGGTTAACCTGTGTTACTATGCAAAATTTCAAAGCAATCGGATGGACGGTATACGAACGCAAAGTGGACAAAGAACCAAAAAAAAACCCCCATAAGGAATACACAGCAGAAATTTGCATTTGATTATAACGTTTGTAAGGTGAAAGATACATGATTTGTAATGCTTGATGACATATCTGTGAATGATTACCTGCAATTTAAAAAAAAAAATAAGGAAATCGGCAGGATAGAATGGCCGTACTGACTGCCACAAGTTTTCATAAATTCTTTTAATATATAGATTGTTTAATATAAATTCTTAAATTTTTAACCTTTTGCATCAAAGCGGCTCAGAAAAATTTTGCCACACAAATAAGTGATGTTTTGAGGTTTTTTTAAAACTGAATTTACTCCCGTTCTTAATCATATTTCTTTTTAAAATTAAACAAAACCAAGCAAGTAATACAAAAATGCAACAAAATATGGGTAAAAGATTTTTTTTTTTTTTTTTGTACAAATTTTCAATACCTGAATATTTTCTTTTTAAAACATTTATTGAATTTTTATACTTTAAAACATAATAGTACATAACTATCATATTATACTAGAGTTAAAAGTTTAGTCTGGTTTCTTTTATCTTCACTTATACAATTAAAGTGAGCAGAGATAGGTTTTTGCATCATTCGGGAAATTTTGAATATTTTTAGAACAGCAGAAATGAACTTATAGATAGTGTGAGTTCAAAAAAATTGTTCGAGTCGAACTAAAAAAGAAAACATTTTTCCAAATTATTGAAAATCCCTCCTTATGCTTTTTCCAGCCTTATATTCGAAGCAAATGGTAATCCTTCGCGAAGTACAGTAGAGGCCCACCATTCCAAACTAACTGGGACTGAACACTTTTCCGTTTAGCGGGAATTCGGAATAGACGGATTTCATTAATAATATTGGGCGTAAATTAAGTGCGGGGACATCTGCTAGTGTCAGCTCTATACAGCGTTGATCGGCTCGGAGGAAAGCGAGGAGAAGGTGAATGCTCAAACTGAACTCGTAACACATGCAGACGCGGAAAATGCTTTTGACCTCGCCTTAGCGTAGGTTTACACCATCCGTTTTTTCCTTTCTTTGCATTACGATTCTGTTTTCTTCTAAAAACAGAAGGGAAGGTGTAGGTTGTTCAAACTGTCCGTTTTGTCATCCCGTAGTCTGTCAAAAAAAAAAAGATTGAGAACAAAATTAAATTCCTTTGAGATAACGAAAACGGAGGAGAAAAACGGTTGAATGCAACTGGCAGGTGGCAACAACACTACTAGTGCCTAGCTGTTGTATCTAATCCTTCCTTCTTTCTGAAGGACCCGGTACGGAAAACGTGAAGGAAACAAAACCAGCTTTCATTCCATTTGGTTTCAGGCGTTTTCAAGCTTAGGCTCTATGTATGTCTCTATTTAACCCTTTGTCGCCTGACGGTACTTTTAAGTACCACCCAATTTAACTGCCTTTATAAAAGGTAACAGGGGCTTTATCTACAAGTTGAGCCATGGAGGTACTTTAGAGTACCATTGCAGGTCTGTAAAACATCAGGTCTACACCTAGTTTCAACAAATGCCACCAGAAAGCAGGACTAGCTTGGCTAGTGTACAGTGACTAGATAGAGACAGTGTGGCCAAGTGAGGTCTTGTTTCCTATTGGCCGGCAGCCATGTTTTTCCTAAACTCTTATCTGTTTCTATTATATTTGTTAAATTTTTTGCACGAAAAAAACAGAATACACTTTTTAAGAAGAAACACAGTTTTTATTATTTAATTGCAATATAAATATCAAACTGTGACAATTAAATCGCTTGTTTTTCCCTTTATAAAAAAAACCAAGAGGTCATTTCTCTTATAATTACAAAGAGATATAACACTAATCTATACATTATAATTCTGAGCAGATGACATTACTTTTAGGAAAAACATGGCGGCCACTTTCATGTGGCCACACTGTCTCTATCTAGTCACTGTAGGCTAGTGCTTGCTTTCAATTGACAATTTATATGGTGTGATTTCACCAATTTTTTAAAACATGTTCTAGTCATTCATTTGTCAGTATTTTGTATTAAAAGTTTAGCATATTGCTTTAAATTAATTACTTAACTTAATAAGAACTGATCTAAGTTATTATTATAAACCTCTCACACATACAAATTAGACAGATTAAAACTTAAGAGCAACCAAGCAAACTTCCTATAACCGCTCTTAGATGGTGCTGACAAACTATCTTTTACTTTACACGGAATATTTATACCGATAGTAAAGTAACTGAAGTTTTGTTAATTTGTCATTTTTCTTTCATGAAGCCGTAGTCTAGTGGTAACGAAACGTCTTTCTGATCACAAGATGCCGAGTTCGAATCTAGGCTAGGGAGACCAGATATCTAATCATATCTGTGGTTTGAGGGTAGGAGGGCGGAAGTAAAGCAAACGGTGGTTGGCTCGCTTCCAAGCTGACGGAATATGACTAGATATCTGGTCTCCGGGTGGGGCTGTTTTGCGTAATTTTACTAAGGTATTTATATATATATATATATATATATATAATTACTAAAAAAAACCAGTAAAAAAAATAAAAAAATATTTTTTACCTAAGTTAACCTTAGTTAATCACAAAAATAAAGAAATATATAGTTTTTTCAAATTTTATCACTTCTTGGTCCTCAAAGGGTTAACTTATTTGTATACCAATAAATGTACGTTTTTTCACGAAAGTAGTTTTAATTTCTCCTGTTTTTTGTTTACTCTGAATTCTGTTCGGGAATAGTCGGATTTTCGGAATAGCGGCACTCTACTGCACTCATTCTCCCGTTAGTTCAAAGAATTCCGATCAAATTTAAATTGTATGTTTAGGACCTTGAACATAAAATACCTAATTCATACAACGTTCCGTTGATTAATTTTTGTTGACAGAGATTGCAGTTGAGAGAATCGAATCAGTTTATTGGCTCAGAGTTATGCCGTGCATTCATCAGTAAGGTATTCATACAGGAGGGTGAAGAGAGGTGGTGGGTCGTGAATCAGCTTTGTGGAATGCAAATATGTATTGATTAGAGTTAAGCTATGACCTCAGGTGTTTAGTATGTACATTATAAACAATTCAACACTGAAAATGTTTATAAGATAATGTTGTTAAAACACTATACAAACTGTGGCTGTTGGCATTCTATGATAACATCATGTCATACTACATTATTGCCACTAAGCTTGATAAAACAAGGTTTTAAATTTTACCCTACACTACCTTAGAAAAAATAAACTAACTTTTACTCTATCTGACAAATATTTACTTTTTGTAGATTTATAATGAAAATACATATGTAGTTTATTGCTAAAGAGGTCACATGTCAATTTTTCACAAACTTATGATTCCTTTTTTTTGTCTTCTTGCTTATCGGCCTTTATCTTTTTTTCGCCTGACGCGTTTCGGGTAGACACCATCTTCAGAAGCTTTGTTTGCTACAGCTTCTGAAGATGGGGTCTACCCGAAACGCGTCAGGCGAAAAAAAAGACAAAGCTAAGAAAGGCGGATAAGCAAGAAGACAAATGTTTCAAGCATCTTAGCAGAAATAATAATAACAAATGCAGTGATTATGATTCCCTGGTTAAGTATGGAAAGAGTTATTTTTTTTCAAAACCAAATAATAATAACAAGTGGTCAAGCGCTGTAATTTGTTCAAACAGTTATTACGACTCAAATTTAACAAAAACGAAAAACAATTATCATAGCAGCAATAAATTATAGGAAGTGGGAACCCGTGAAAGGAACTTTTGGCTCCAAAAGATATTGTTACCGCCTAACGCACTTTTTTATAAAAGTTTGGATGGGAAAAGTTTTCCATAAAGTATACGAGTACCTCTAACAAATCAACCCCGCAAACAATTTTAGCTGCAAAACTTTTGTAAATAAATGCTCAGAGTAGGATTTTGAACATTATTAACCCTAGAACCGACAGGAGTTGAAAATTACGACTGATTTGAACGTTTGTGAAGCGAGAGTCGTAGTTTACGAAGCATCAATCAGCTGTTGATTTGCTTGGCCTCTGCTAACTATATCTCGATGAAAGTTATACTAATCGATTCTTCAGATTATATCCTACAAATCTATGGTAAAATTGTCGATATTCGGGTTATTGCTAAATTGTATACTGGCCAAAAAGAAATCCAAACGCCGTGCGTTGCCCAGCTGACTTCTCTAATGCTACAGTATGTGATATTAGTTTTTATGAAATAATTTTGTTTGTGATATATAACTTTACAAATATGAGGAAATATTTTTTCATAGTAAAACAGTGAATATTTTTTATATTTTACTTTTCTTTCTAATTTAGTTTTGTATTCAAGCTACAGGCAGTGAAAGTGAAAAATATTTTTTGAGAAATAAAAAATGGATCTTTATCAAAGAATAACATTTTATGGATACAGATTGGTGCCTTAGTTATAATATTATTATGTTCTATAGTTAATTCAGAAAAAAATTATGTATGAAACGTTATGATTTATCTATACAATATATATATATTATTTTTCAAACCAACAGCTGCACACGAAGAGCTATCATTCTGGGAATGTAACCTAAAATTTCTAGGGTTATGAATAACTTGAAATTGAAAATAAATAAACTATGTTGTTTTCATTTATTTCTTTTTCAGTTTTAATTATTGTAAAATATACGGTTTGGCAAGCTTTTTAACTATGCAACATTTCATTGACACCTTAATCCATTTAAGGGTCGGCTCTAGCTGTCGGCCATGTTGGCTGACACTCCTTAAGACCAATGTTAAATTAAAATCCAAATTTTTCCTTTATTTTTGATCGGAAAATTATAAACGATATGTCATTTTAAAGCTATGGTCAATATGCATGCAAATGGCTTTTTAAAAATTAAGAAAAATATTTTGTTTAATATTTATTAACAATTTAAAACATTGATTTTTAATATTTTTTTATGTTGTCACTATTAATTATAGCGAAAACCTACCAAGCCATTCGCCTGAAGAATTTCGTCCCCAAGATTTTGGTATTTTTTTTAAAACGCTATTTGAACAATTGCGGGTTTTAAATGGATTTAGGCTGAGCAATGTCCGTGTAACCTACCGCCGCTATAGGGTGATTTTAAATATTTTTTACGCTGTAACTATTAATTTTGCAAAAAATTACCAAGCCATTCGGATAAAGAATTTTGTTCCCAAGAGTTTGGTATTTTTTTAAAAACGCTATTTGAATAATTGCGGGTTTTAAATGGATTTAGGATGAGCAATGTCCGCGTAACCTACCGCCGCTATAGGGAGTCGCAGGTTTTACTAGAGCCAAACCTTAATGAGAAAATCAACTGTGTGTTTTACATAGTTTTTTAAGGTACAAAATCTTAAATGTTTTTATTATTTAAAGACTTTTTTTATATTAGGTCACAATATAACAGTGTATACATTTTTCAAAAACAACTCTTAAAATGTACTAAAACAATAGCGTACAAGTAGTAAATATAAAAAGGGTTTTATGGTTTGTGTACCGTAAGTCTGCATTAAACAAAAATTGCGCTTGCGTAAAGGGTAATTGTCAGCTCTAAGGTTAAGAAAGATACCCTATTGGTACTGAACAGGTTAAAAAGCCTTAAAAAAAGGTATTTTTAAAATGTGAATATTTTAGAATTGTGGTTTAATTATAATCAAGCTAGTTTTTTTAAAACTTAAATAATGGAAGACTTGGAGTTATGTCACATATAATAGGAAATGTCTTATGTAAGCTTATAATCTCAGATAGCTAGCCCAGATGAATGATGAGAAGTGACTTATGTAATGAGCACAATCTCTGATCCTACTTTAGATGTTGTTTCATTTCGCTATGAACTAAACGATCCATTTATTGTTATAATCAAGGCTGGATTTACTACTAGGCCCTGGTCCCTGGGCTGCAAGCTACAAATATTTATTTACATAACAAAGAAAATGTTTATGTAAGTTAAGGAAAATCTTAATTTAATTTTCTTTTATAAAATTTATTGGTGTACGTAATTATTGTCGATTGAAGTTTCGTGTAGTTTTGCAATGAGTTGTACAGTAGGCGTAGAGTGTCTGACTCAGATTTATGAAAAGATACTGCTCGGTCGAGTCGTACCCTTGGCTATAAGTGTGTCTCCATTGGCTGTGGCTGGATCGAGCTGGGGCGCAAGCGCAATCTTAACGTTTACAGCAGTTATCCCCCTCCCTGCAGGTAAACAGTCAGTGTTTTGTTTGAATACAGACTGTCCACACCTCCACTCTGACTTTAATCATGCAATTTTTATATGGATTGGCACGAGTTCATTAAAATACAAGGCCTGTCCAGAAAGTAACGGACATTTTGACCTGGCACAAAATGGGTGGGCTAGCGCCGCCATCTTGGCATCAAAGTGTTCCTACACTCAGTACGCAGCCAGCCTTTGTAGTTTGCGTATCGTGCATATCATACTTCGTATACGATGGAGTGTTAAATGAGTGCTGCAATGTTTTACGATTACAGAACTCTCAGAACATTTCCCCCAAATTTCATGGAGTTGAGTTCATGAAGTTGTGGTTGGTAAACTTGGTTACCACAAATTTTCTACGACAAAAGTGGAAATCAAGTTATCGATCGTATCGTAACTGGCGACGAAACTTGGGTAAAGCACGTCAACAGTGGAACAAAACACCAGTAGATGGAATGGGGACACACGCATTCACCCAAGAAACCAAGTGTATGCAAACGTTGTCAGCAAGAAAAACCATAGCTTCTGTGTTTTGGGACGGGCAGGGAGTGATTCTCGTTGATTTTCTTGAACATGGCCAAACAATCAACTCGGAGAGGTATTGCGAAACGCTCAGAAAATTAAGACGTGCGATACAAAATAAGCGTCGGCGAAAACTCAGCAAGAAAGTTTGGTTTTTTCACAACAACGCTCGTTCACACACGGCCAATCGTACCCAAGAGCTCTTGGATAGTTTTGGATGGGAAGTTTTCAATCAAAGGCCCAAACTGTTAGCCGATCCAATAGTTTTATATAAAAACACGTCACATACTAAGCAAGAAAAATAACCATGGGGGAAATATAGTATTTGTGATAGAGACCAGGGAAGAAAATTATATCAGAACACAGTATTTATGTTTTTGTGTTAGCATGAAAAGAAAACACATTTTTCACCGCTTAAAAAAAAATGTATAACTATAATTTTTGTGTGAAGTACACTAAAAACTCGTTTATAAAAAATTTGTTTATCTGGACAAAAGTTTGAAATTTTTTTTTAATACTTTAAATATTTTGTTATATAGTATTAAAATTGAGCTCGTCACTCCCCTTGATTTACCGTCATAATAACAACGTCGTGTTTAGTAGGAAATACTACACAATGCAATAATACAGTAATAATAACAGCTAACCTAATAATTTAGGTCTAATAATGGTAAAAAATGCCAAAATCTGTTTATCCGGAAAGAGTCTGGTCCCATAAATTTCGGATAAACGAGGTTTCAGTGTATACAAAATTTGAACTGCCCATTTTTGTAATATTTTAAAAACCTAGGGCCTACATCATGGCCCTCCAACCTACGGCCCACATACGGCCCGCGAACAAATTTTTCCCGGCCCGCAAAAAGCTTATAAACTAAAAAAAAAACCATTTTTTTATTTCATAATATATTTTCTTTTAAGCAATTTTACCGTTAACTACTACAAAAAAAGACTTTAAGAACATCAAAAATCATGCTCGAGCTATGTTTTCTCTTTTTGGATCCACCTACAAGTGTGAGCAATATTTTTTCAAAAATGAAGTTTGTGAAATCTAAATAGGCTACTTAAATCTTCTTTATCAGATGAACATTTAAAATCAATCTTCCTAATGCTCGAAACTAAAAAGTTTGACAGTAAATTGACTGAAATTTTAAGTGGCAAACAAATCTTCTCACTAAACAACAATTATTGTTCTTTTTAAGCTTCAGACTTGTTGTGTACTCATTTATTGTTAAGTTTTTCTCATCCTCATTAAAACTTAAAATACAATAAAATAAATTAGTATTACCGTACATTGCAATGATTTGGTTTTGTATCATCCTGCGTTTTCATTAGGCCTACTTTTACAGAACAAATTTGATTTGCGGCAAAGAATAATTATTTTAATTCAGTTTTCTGAACTATTCTAAATTTTACAAGTTTACCTAATTTTATATTAGAAGTTATTAATATATTATCACATGTAACTTGATTGTAAATGGGCGATTGCCGTAAACAGAATAAAATGACATAAATACATAGCTAGACGTCTAGTCAGTCTATCTAAAGTCTAAACTGAAATAATGTTGGATTTTTGGCCCGCCTTGCCTCCAAAAATTTACAATGTGGCCCTTGAGTAAAAAAGGTTGGAGACTCCTGGCCTACATGTCAAAATATTTAAACGTTACCATAAACAACCGAATCGTAAACATTTATTTGGGGTACCAAACTATGGTCCCCAAAATTCGTAATAAAACAAGTATTAAGAACTTTAAAAAAATTAAGTTCCGATTATTTAAAATAGTGCAGGTAAGCTAGGCTTTTAACCGTGTAAAATTTTATCCTGATACCTAACCGTTCCAGAGAAACTGACTACGACAGAGATGCATACTAGTGGACCTCTAAGAGTTTTGTTTTAAGATTTAGAACAAAACAAACCAATAAAATGTGAACCCAATGACAACTGTTGGATTGTGTGAACCTATAAGGGTTTCTTTTAAGATATCAACACATTGACGACTGTAAAATGAAATCACAAATGTCGTAACATTTTATTTACCACCATGGTTTTGCTTTAAACTAAATTTGAGAATGCAGTAGTTGGCACGGCTCGATAAAGATTTTGTAAAAGTACAAAAAAGTTTAATATTTATTAAACTGTGTACTTTACCTGACGCATTATTTCTTGTTGTCTCTGTTTTAGTCTTTCTCTTTCCATTTGTAAAGACTGTAGACGTAGTTTCTGTTGGCACACTTGAAGCGACTGTGGCTGTATCCACGAAGCTACTCCTTGTGGTAGTATGGCTCCCGAGCCTGGCGCCCTTTGAAGATGTGCCGCTGTGAACAGAAAACAGACAACATTGTAATAGAGACAAAACAAGTTTGCAAGGGGAAGCGAAACTTTCGTAAAATCCTTTCTGAAGATACGCAGTAATCTATTTCGGATCCTTTAACGGATGTCCTTAAATGGAAGACGGAATGTTTTCAGAAAGTGAATGCTAATTCACGGGCGGTGATCAGCAATGAAACCGGAGAAATGTTTATAGCTTATTCCGTTTTCAGTAGGATATATTAGACGCTTAATTCAAAGCTGTCAAAAAGTTACTCTCTAAGATGCGAGTTCTTTTAATTCTTTAAAGTGGAATAGAATGTCTAATTGCACACACATTTAATGTGAACAGTTGCCAAAATAAATTTAAAATACGAGGAAAATGTAAGAAAGTTGCTTCTTAATTAAAAATTAGAAAAATCTTAACCTAATTTAGGATGGAAACAATTTACAAGAATTATAGCACCTATAATAATTCATTGGAATAATGCTCTCCTTCTTTGGAGTAACGTTTTTGAATTCCCCGTAAGAGCAATATTATACATAAAGTAATTTACCGCTGTGATTTTTTACACCAGAATGGTTCTTTGCAGACTATCGGATGAAGGATAATAGTTCAGTTATGTATAATAATTGATTTGTTCAACCTGGCATCTTATACCAACACAATAAACACAACAATATGGTGGGTACGGTTGCTGCTATTAGCCATAACTTAACTATTACCCTTCATCCGATTGTATTGACAGTTACACCATCCATTAGAAATTAAAAGAGCTACAAAAATAGATGTCTTGACATTTTTTTGTTGAAATGTACGGTTTTCGGTTAATTCAAGTTTGAATGTACAACCATTTTGTAACGCATGATTGGATAAAATCGTTTATTTTTTTTCAATAGATCATTGTGAAGTTAAACTTCATGCAAAGTTTAAACTTAATCAGTCAAACTGTTCTCTAGATATGAATTATTTTATTAAAAAAACAAAGTGGCAGATATCTGGAAACAAAGTATTTTTTTAAAATAAATTATCCTCGATTTTCGCTTAATTTTAGACAGATAGAACGATTTCCCCCCCTTTTTTTATAGGCGAAAAACCAGGATGGTTATCATCGTCTGGAGTAAGTTGTATGCACATGTCTAAAACAAAAATGGAACTGCCAGGTAGAATGTTGTAATCTTGCTAAAGAAATAGCATAAGGCCAGACTACTAAAGGTTGACTCCATTCACTGAGTTGGATGCACTGCACCCCCTTAAGCTGAACATTAACAATTTTTTATGAAATAACTCTTACATTTAAGAAAAATAATCTAGGTTTGGTGATTTTAGTTATTACAACTCATCACAGGTTTTATTTTAATTTATTTCATATGAAAAATTGCCTTAAAACTGTCAATCATATCAATAAAATTGACTTTTTTTATTTTGAGTAAATGGTGTTTGTCATATTGGATTTCTTCAGACTTCATATTATATCATTTGATAGCCAGAAGCCGAAGACGAATCCAGATGTATTCAAATTAGCCAACTTGATTATGGTCTAGATCTTTTTGGGACTTTGGTAATTTAATGGTTTACTTTTTGCTTTTTACATATCTATATAACTATTTGTCTTGTTAAGATCTTCCGTTTCATACCCATACCAATAAGATTTAAAGAAAATAGACAAATTTTCCCCCATATTAGATTTGAATGTTTGTAGGACCATGATAATCTAACAATATCAAACTTCTCAAAATCCCTATGGCTCTAGGCCATAAATATAACCGAACAAACATACCTACACTAATGAAGACATTCACCTTGTTGGTATTAAAATTCACGAGTACTTTAAAATTAACAGTAAATACAGTACTTTATATTCTGGAATAAAAAATTACAAAATTTGTTCAATTTAATACAACCGTTGGAATTGCAGTAGCAGTAATAGTTGTTGCTAAACAGTCTCACGTACTTAAAATGCTTGTTTAAGATCCAATACGTACAATATACAAGTTGCATGTTCCGACAACACAAGATATTCGTACAATGTAACAATAACACGAGCATCACATTCCCACTGTTATTATGAATAGCGCCAACCATGAAAGATTACGACCTTGTCTCATTGTCAATGCCAGTTAGTGACACTCAGTTAGACCATGGAAAATTGATGAAAGAAAGTCTCTTCTTACAATACAAAACTATACAGTTCGTTTCATCTAGAAGGCTTTTAATATTTACCTCGGTATAATTGCTTGGAGAGAATATGTTTGGGGGAAATACTTAATAAATTTATGTTTGTATTTTGATTTTTAGGATCTGCTGTGTATACCAGATAAGAGTAATGTCGAACTTAAAACTCCAAAAGAGACGAAGGGATCAAAAACTACCCTGTAATTACAATTTTTATGATCTCTTTCCAATAATAATCTTAAGTTTTTGTTGACATCCTATGTATTCCTTTTAGTTTTGTTCACAAAAATAATGGAATAGTATCTCCAAGCAGACTTAAAAAAAATTCCTAAAATCTTCCACACTTTTCTTATTGCATGTTTATTATGAAAATAATGCTGAATCACTGAATATATTATATTTTAATAAATTACCAGTTATAGGTTCGTCATGTGATCCTATGTTTGAAAACATTACGGTTTCAGATGAAACCCTGCATCCATCATTCAGGCGTTAAAAAACATTTAGTCGCAAGAGGTCATTAGAACATTAAACAATTATTACAACACTTACTGGATTTATTAACAAGAAGGATACTTAACTAGAACATGTTTTCTGGTTGTAATTTTTTGTATTATGCTTTTTAGATTTGTTAACACGTAAATGCAATATCTTCTTTTTTAGAAAATATTATTACTGCTATCGATTGAAACTAAAAACATTAAGTAAAATTTATATCCAAATGACAATTCAATTTGTGTGCACACTTATCACTTTAATACACAAATTAAAGCATACACAACTATTTCAAAATGGTCATTTTTGAAATATTGAATTGGTCAGCCAATGGAGTCGTTTATAAGTTTAACACGACTTCGATTCGTAGATTTAATCTTACTATAACATTCATTACTGAATACAACATAGCCTACACTACCAACACAACAAAATGATAATCTCTTATACTACACGAATGATATTTTTTTAAACATAAAATTTTTTAATCTGTATTACCATCCTTTGTAACCTTTTTACAAAAAAAATCACAACTTATTGTATGTACAATAAAATATAATATTACAGTTACAAATGTTAGCACACGGAACAAGCAAACACAAAAACAATCCAGCATGCAACATAAACAACAAAATACAAGCACAAAAGAGAAAAGATTAAATTATAATATGTAAATTTACAAAACGTAAAAAAGTACACAACAATTTTACAAACTGCAAACTGCAATTTAATTGAAACCGATGATTTTTTAAATGAATCTTACCAAAAGGCCATAGGCCTATGCTTTCATATTTTTGTTTCGGTTTGGTTAGCAAAAATTAAAATCGTATTAGTGTGATAAAAAAATGTATGTTACCTTAATACCTTGACAATGGATACCTGACAAAAAAATGTATTTACTTGCCTTAGGTCCTGCAGAAGGATGATTTGTTTCTAACTTATACAAATATTCTTCACGAGAAATCCTATTTCCAATCAAATTCAACAGAGAATTAAATGTTAATAATTTATTGGGGCTAAGTTAGCCACAGGTTTTACAAACAATTTTTTCTAACCTCAAAAGATCAAGAAAGCAGATTATTTGTCAGAGAAGTTGTTTTTACTATTTTTATTATATCTTTGAGTTAATAGAATGAAACATCACTTGATATCGTTGGTTTCAGTATGAGCAATTTAAAAAACCAAATTTTTTGATATTACGAAAATCCAAAAAGCGCAAGATTGGAACAGATTTGGGATGCTTTAATCTTTGTTCTAATGAGCAAGTATTGAACTTACGTATTCTAGGATCAAACCAAGTTGTGGTCATGGTCTGATGGTCGATAAAGTAAATTTCACCTTCACGTGTTGCTGCTTGCTCCCAACCCTCGGGTAATGGGCCTAAAGGAGCAGGACTAGTGGCAGGACTGAGCGCACCCCCTTTGGTTCCTGCAACAAACAATAATCTCTTGAAAGGTTATAAATAATTAATAAGATTGAGTTAGGCCTATACCACCAAGGGACAAATATCTAAGCTGCCGATTTATGGAAATTACGTTCAGAACTTATAATACTTTTAACCAACATTAATAAATGTATCTAAGGAACCGATTACTAGCATTGCTCTATGAAGTAAATCCTGGAGCTATTCGAGAAAGACAAGTTAGTAATAAATAAACAAGTGAAAAAGTGTCAGTTCAGGTTAGTTAAATTTTCATTCATTTCATGCACACAATCTTCATGCAGGCTGCATGTTTATTCTACACATTGTAATTCCCAATTAAGAAAAAATGTGAATTATTAATTAATTTAAAGAGCTGTAAATAAAAAGAATTAAATCAAAACTAACAAGAGAAAACAAGACTAATTTGAATACTAAAAACGAAACGGATGAGATATGGCTAAGGCGCAGTACACAATGATAATTATATCACCATGTTAAATGAATTTAGAATTATAGTCTCTGGGGAGAAAACCAAAGATTAGATTACTTTGAGGTGGATGACTGTATTGGAGGAGACACCTTGCACGACAACCCAAGGTCTAATGTGCCCTTTTCTTACCGTTCTTAGCTGATTAGAATTCTGTACCTCTTGAATCCTGAAACCCGAAAACTAACAGAGAAAGCATAAAAAAAATCAAATTCCACAAGGGAAATCTGAAGTCTACGTTAAAGGTTCTGACTAGGTTAAGTCCTAGTTTTCGAGAGAAGGCCAAGGAAAGATGAAGTCTACAAGAAAAGGCAAAGGTAAAAAGTAAAGGCCGGAGAAATGAAAGCCTATGTGATAAGGCTAAAGACAGTCAAAGAATATCAGGAAAAGCTGGGGTCAAAGTATACAAGTGAAGTCTGTGGAAATTCAAATCCTATAACAGATAGCCAGGAAAAGTCAAAATGTATGTAGGAAAATTTGCTGTCTGTAAGAGGAGGTTGGGAAAGTTTAAGCTGCTACAAAGTGTCACCCGTGAAACGAGGAAGAAAAGGTTACAAAGTGTCACCCGTGATACGAGGAAGAATGGGCTACAAAGTGTCACCTGTGATACGAGG
>JAGFPH010001889.1:159458-177037 GCA_018207615.1 Philaenus spumarius
TATAAGTTAACTATCTTGATAACTGTTGATAGATTTGACAACACTGTTGGTAAGTTTTCGTGATTATTATTGTCATACAAGATGTATATAAATAAAACAAGGTTAAATCAATTCTACGTTTTCTATCGACCAAAGAAGTAAAACTTTTTCCTCAACGTATTTACTTTATACTAGTTAGATTAATGAAGACGGGGAGGGCGAAGGTAAATGAATAAATTGGAACCTGCGCAACCTGTGTTAAGGGGTTCAACCTATAGCGGACTAGACTTACATCTTCCCAAATAAATTAAGAAACATATGACTACCATTTAGTAAAATTTGAGAAAAGTCCAGTTTGAACCGATTTAGACTATACATTCACAATTCATTAAAACGTTTAAAATAAAATATTTCTAGAGTCGATTGTTAAAGCGTTTTTCTTAGTTCTTTTGACTGCCAAATACAAAAATAACAAATTTTACAAGATTCACACTGTTTTTAAACTAAAGAATTCGATAAAAACTAGACCGGCATGCAATTAGACGGCCTAGCAAAAACGATTTAAAAAAAACTTTACTAGACGAAAGATTCTAATAAAGTGATAGTCACGCCTTTATAATTTGCGCCTTCCTGTGACGATTGTTTGGCCTACAGTCTCGTGGTGGGTTAATTTTAGATCGAGGACTGCTGTCTGCGCGCGCATCAATTTCCGCGCAGCCGCACTTCAATAAAACCATTTCGGTAAGCATTTAGAATCTTCGTTAATGGGAGCACTAGGCAAGCGAGGAAGGCAAGGCGAAGGCTTCATTTCTAGTTAACAATGGACGAAATCATAACATATATAATTTAAAACGCAAAGATTAGAACAAAATCTTGTGAGAAAATTTAACAACGAAGGGTTGTTGTTGTTAATTTCGGGGGGAATCCTTATCGCACAATGTAAACAAGGAACTCTTATAAAATCTCGTGTTTGTCCGTCTGCTGTCTAGAAATCGTTTTTTTTTGCAACGGATAAAAGTAAGTTATTGAGTTGGAATTTGATAAATTATACAGCTTGTTAGCTCCAATATATTCGAACACCCAAATTTATAAGGTTGATAATTTAGCGTTTTTTACCTTTAGACGAAACTGAAATTAGCTCTCCTGAGCAGATTTAGCGCAAATGATAGTTTCCAAGAAACGCTTTGCATACAAAATATACAATACTTTCTTGGATTCAAATTGTAATCATTATTTTGTTACTGCATTTATTAATAAGATTGAGCTGATTATGTCCAAATATTGATTGATTCTTCGAAATGGATTGCAATAGATTCAACAGTAGACTAGAATAGGCGGAAAAGTTGGCGATATAGGGTTTCTAACTCACGGAGTTCCTCAAGGATCCGTATTGTGTCATATACTATTTCTATTAATGATTTATGTGATGCTTAATTTGCAAACTTTCACGGCTTTCCCTGATGATGTCGCTGTAACATATTCGAGTATATATGTAAAACAATTTTATAATTACAAGAATATCTAACAAGCTTGATGGTATAATCAAAAATCGTCTTGTCTTCCCGGCCAAGGCAGCGCTGTTGACATTTCAGCATTTTCGTTTAAAATTCAAGAAGAACGGATGTAGAATAACAAATATTTTGTTACGTATATTTTACAGCCTGTAAAGTTTGTTTCCCTCCCTCCCAAAAAACTTAAGTAGTCTTAATTGAAAAAGTTTAACGCATTGAGAGTTCCATCTGAATCAGTTGAGTAGATTTTTAGTTAAAACGTGACAAAGGACTAAAGTAGCAAAGTACAATACAATTTTTACAAAAAAAACCATGCAGCAAAATAAACTTGCAAACAGCAGCAGTCCATGCTATTCTGTACTGCTGATGTCCCCGCGGTAGAATGAAAACGATTATTGTAAGAAATCCGTAATACATAATCATATACTGCCAAGAAAATTTAGTAAATGGGCTTTTTTTCCCGCATACTATTTTTAAATATAAGACTGCGGACGTAATAAAAGCCGCCAAAAAGGCAATAATTCTACTCTGTTACGTTTTCAATAAAATGTGTTACCGTGAGAGAGTCGTAATAAATAGTCATAGTTTCGCGCGTTTCAATTTGTGTTCTCAGGAAGTGGAGGGATTGGGGTGATTCAAAAATCAAATTGAGATCTTGGTGAGACAAATTTTTGTATAAGTTAACTAGAGTGGTCAGCCCGCTGCTCGCTTCGTTCACCAACAACGCGGCGGCTCGGAGCTTAAGGGTCGACTCTAGCTGTCGGCCATGTTGGCTGACACTCCATAAGACCAATGTTAAATTAAAATCCAAATTTTTCCTTTATATTTGATCGGATAGTTATGAACGATATGTCATTTTAAAGCTATGCCCAATATGCATGCAAATGGCTTTTCCAAAACTAAGAAAAACATTTTGTTTAATATTTATTAACAATTTAAAACATTGATTTTTAATATTTTTTTATGCTGTCACTATTAACTATAGCGAAAAACTACCAAGCCATTCGCATGAAGAATTTCGTCCCCAAGAGTTAAGTTTTTTTTTTTAACGCTATTTGAACAATTGCGGGTTTTAAATGGATTTAGGCTGAGCAATGTCCGTGTAACCTACCGCCACTATAGGGTGATTTTAAATATTTTTTTACGTTGTAACTATTAATTATAGCGAAAAATTACCAAGCCATTCGGATGAAGAATTCTGTCACCAAGAGTTTGGTATTTTTTTTAAAACGCTATTTGAATAATTGCGGGTTTTAAATGGATTTAGGATGAGCAATGTCGGCGTAACCTACCGCCGCTACGCTGGAGTCGCAGGTTGCTTTCTGTTTTACTAGAGCCGACCCTTAATATCTTCAGTCTTTAGGGTTGATAATATGAACATTTCCTCAGAACATAGTGATAAGTAATGAGAGGAAACAGCGCGTGTTCACTTATTAGTGTTTTAATGCCCCGAGTCCATCTGAACTTTCTGCTGTAGCGGCCATCTTGGATTTTTATCCCGTAAGAGCAATGTTAAATTTAAAACCATTTATTTCGTTTATTTTTTATCATAAAATTGTTTGCAAGGTCTCATTTTAACCAGTCACAATACGAATCCGTTTTGCGTTTCACGTTAAAAAAAATCCCTTTCATTTGGCACGTAATTGACTTTTTTTAAGTACCAAATTTGAACTTTTTTCTTTACGCAATAAAAAATGTTTAATTAAAAGTGAATCGCAAGCCGGATTCGCAATTTTATAAAGAATATTCAGTTTTTTTTTTTCAGCACTCAATTACAAAACAAAAGGATTTATAAAATGGTTTGAAATGAGGCAATGTTAAAGCGCTCGGCTGCAAGAAGTCGCACTGTTTAGATACGGCTATAGAGTGAAGCACTGGCGTCGCCGAATACTTTCTTGTTTACTGGAGCAGACTCTTAAATCACAATTATTCACGTAATCAGTAGCCTCATTCAATCCTAAAACACAAGCTTTTTAGATTTCACCAGAACAAACTAGGGTCAATTGAATATAAAATAAACATTTCTATAAATGACAATTTATTTTAAAATGTCTAAATTTAGAATCGTCCTATTTGGTAAATTAAAAATAGGCTTGGAATATTCATAAAAAAAAAAGAACGTGGGTGGCATTTTTCAGTACTTTTTTTGCAAAAGTTCATTTTTCTATAGCTTTTTAAAAGTAGGCACATTTTAGACTTTTAACATACTGCTGGAGATGTTCTCACAAAAAAAAAACAAAAAACAATATTATAGTTTGTCCAAACATCCGTGCGCTCTGAACCGTAAAATCGAGCTTCGCTCCCCACGCGCACACTCACAATGCCTACCTGAGCGCAGATTCGTAGAAGAAAGATTAGCGCCAGGTAGGCAGTGAGAGTGTGTCTGCTTATGGGGAGTGAGGGTCGATTTTACTTCGATTTTGTGGTTCAGAGCGAACGGCTGTTTGGACAAACTATACAAGCTGGAGCAAAGAAAAAAGTAAATGTGTGCGGTCGTGGGGACCCCCGTCAGGAACGAAGTTCATCACGCCTTTTCTTAAATTCTTTTACCAGCCATAACGGCAACATACACACATAATTTTAATCATTCAACTGCCGTTTATCATTCGATTGTTTTTTATTCAAATATTTACTGTCTCCTTACGTTTAATGTTATTGTAACAAAGGCGTAGAATTAATTATAACATCAAAGCTAAGATGGTAAACACAGTTAAATGTCCATTCATTGTAAATACATTCAATAAACATAAAATGTTGTTTCATCAGTCTAGGCCGAACCTAAAATTATTGTGTGTATGTTTATACCTGTCTTAACGCCAACATACATGCAATAATTTTAGGTTAGGCCTAGACTTAAAATTACTTTCTAGGCCTAACCTAAAATTATTATATGTATGTTGCCGTTAAGGCAGGTAAAATAAATTAAATACACACGCAATAATTTTAGGTTAGGCCTAGACTGATGAACCAACATGTTATGTTTATTGAATGTATTTCAGCGTTTGACGATATCTGAACTACGCCGGAAGGAACGATCGCCTCTTAATTTAAATTGTTGAAACACATTTGTATTTACATTCATTGCCACAGCAACCAATTTGATAACGCTTTTTCGTTACTCGTACTTTATATTTGACATTGCCACAGCAACCAATTAATAACACGTTTTTTCGTTACGCATTACATTTTCTATATGTTAACTCCTACCGCCACCCGCGGAACTTCGTTCAAAAGCTCTTCAGTTTTGCATCATAGGGTGGCTCAACGATATGAATAATTTTTCTATGACTTTCCTCGACCTCCCGTGACCATAGGAACCCTGCGAAACAGCGTTAAGAAATTTATAACAAATATAAAGCGGGTGCATGTTTTTTATCAGCCACACACTGCAATAAAACCATTTACAAAATAACGGGGGGGGGGATACTACAAAATCAAGTGATAATAGTCCCAGTTTAAGCTAACCACCGTCACAGGAAGCCCGTACTGTTAGGCTATTTCCTCAACCGTCCAATCAACTATTACTAACCAGTTTTACATACTGTCTTGCACAATTTCATTTTTCATTACGATAATTATAGAGCGCAATACTCAAAACGCTTTTTAATTGAAATGTCTTTCTCTTGTTATTCCAGTAAAGACAACCAATTTCCGGGAGAAAATCTTACAATGTTTTTTTTTATCATTGTTTCTATGGTTATAATGATTGCGGCGGTGTTGTTATAACATGGCGAAAGAAACAATGGCGAACAAAAAGGAAGGTGTTTTAATTGTCAGGAGTCTAGGAGGATATTGGAAGATTAATAGAAAGATTGTTTTTAAACGGTCCATTTTGGGAGTGCAGGGCCGAGGGCCAGTTGCCTAAAAACTTTGACGAGGGTAATTTGACAGCCAGAGGCTTGGCGGAGCGAGGGCCAGCCGGCTAGGGATCAGTGACCTGTTCTACTGTGCGGTGGGTGTGGGGGTGGAAAGGTTTTAATTATCGTTTATGTATTCCGATAACAGTATGATTATAATATTTATATAATTATAATATTTCGTCGTATTATCACTTTATATAATTAGAATAAAAAAAAAACTAGAGGACTTACCTAAACTGTTTAGTCACAGTATTTTGCCGATAACAGTATGATTATAATATTTGTATAATTATAATATTTCGTCGTATTATCACTTTACATAATTAGAATTAAAAAAAAAACTAGAGGACTTACCTAAACTGTTTAGTCACAGTATTTTGCCGATAACAGTATGATTATAATATTTGTATAATTATAATATTTCGTCGTATTATCACTTTATATACCGGTAATTATAATTAAAAAAAAAAACCTAACTTAACCTAACCTAACCTAAAACTCTTCTATAGAAATTAGTTTAGAGTCGTACTCTATGCATTTAATCTTACCCCTCCCCTGAATCACTTCCGCTCTGGGGAGTAGACTGGCCCTCGGCCCTACCTGGCTGTTTTGACAGTTTATGACCCCCACGGCAAAAGATCGGCTGGCCCTCGCTCCGTTTTCCCCATTTTGGGCGATATACCAAAACAGGAAATTGAACTGACCTGACGTGTGGGTTGGTACAGTGCTCTATGGTTCGCTAGAAAATTTCTTTAAAAAATAAACTTGTTTCTTTCTTCTTGAAATAAAAATCATAAAATTCTGAAAATATTCGAGAAATTTGTTTGCTTCCGTACTTAAAAAAAAATTCAAAATTGTTTACAGGTATTTAACATTTTTACAGGTAATAAATTAAAACATTTTATTAGACTGAATATACAGACTTTTTAAGTGCCGCAACATACATTCCGTGAACTTCGTTTCAGAAAATGGCGGACACTCACATATTTTTTTTTTTAACGTCCTACTGTTTTGCACTTAAGACTAATGAAGACGGGGCCTACAGTTTTACGTGGAATCCGAACCACAGCCAACGATGTCTGTTAAGAAACCATTTAGAAAATTATTCGGGGTCAATGGGAATTGAACCTGGAACCTTTCCATTGATGGTTGCCATGACGATTGATAAAGCATTGACGCTTTAACAACCACGGCCACCGTGGCTATGGACACTCGCATAAAGACAGTTCCCACGCTCCCAGTTATAGTTTTTTGATAGGAAAACGTTGTTTTCAGAGAACGATCGAGCTTTTAAATATTTTTACATTGGACAGTAAATTCTATTTACAGACAAATAAAAAAATTATTTTAAGAGTAAATTGTACGAAATTCTTTCAAGTTTATTGTTTTTATATATTTTTTAAATCGTGTCAGTTTTTAGGGAATTTTGATAGGAAATATTAGCTATTGCCGTGATTGTTATGGTACGATCTAAGTTCGGGAGTAAACAATGAGCACCGGTCATGGCCGCAGAACACGTCTTGGGGTATCATTAAATGTTAGTTTGATATCTTTGAAGTTAGGGCAAAAGGACTTACGTCGGAAATTAACTTTATTGTACGAATAAAATATTTATTTTTTGTGATTACAATGATGACGCGGAAAAAAACCTATAGTCATATCCCGTCAGCTTGGAAGCGAGCCAACCACGGTTTGCTTTACTTCCGCCCTCCTTCCCTCAAACCACAGGTATGAAATGATACCTGGTCTAGCCGAGATTCGAACCAGGTATCTTCTGATCAGGAAGATGCCACGCTATCCACTCGGCTATGGCTTGCCTCAAGAAATACTGACAAAAAAACAACACTTCATGTACTTGCTACCGTATTGCCTATCTCGTCCCTTCTCATCTCGCTGTTATAATATATACTGATAAGTTTGTCAAAACTTTGTGATAGTCATATCCCGTCAGCTTGGAAGCGAGCCAACCACGGTTTGCTTTACTTCCGCCCTCCTTCCCTCAAACCACAGGTATGAAATGATACCCGGTCTAGCCGAGATTCGAACCCGGTATCTTCTGATCACGAAGATGCCACGCTATCCACTCGGTTATGGCTTGCCTCAAGAAATACTGACAACAAAACAACACTTTAAGTACTTGCTACCGTATTGCCTATCTCGCCCCTTCTCCTCTCGCTGTTATAATATATACTGATAAGTTTGTCAAAACTTTGAGTTCTTCTCCTGTAAAGTTAACAATATTTCTGACTTAAGCCCTTTTGTCGTACCTTCCAAGATATGTGTTCGCACTCTAAATGGAAGCATTTTACATCCGATTTGGTGCACACGTTGGTTTTCTAAGCCGGTCGGACGAGTTGGTAAGCAAAAAAACAAACAAAAAACCGATAGCTCTTTTTTTTGACCAAAACAGTTTTTTTTTAAAGATTTTTCGTACTGGAATAAATTTCTTGGAGTTTTATCTAAAAAAACAAATAGTGGAGATTATTCTGCACATTTCGTTTATTACACACGACCTTATAACCCATCTGCCCCCCCCCCCCCCCAAATCGATCAAAACGTAAAATACCACAACAGTACGGTCGGGATGCAAACTCGCGAAACGAGTTGGTCCGCTGCGACTAAGAGAAGCAGTCCATTATCCGAGGCTGCAAGATAGAGGTGTAAACGTGCAAAGCGTGTGTTTCGCTGCGAGCGGAACGAAGCAGCGCTTAAGCCGGAGCTGAAGGCTGACGTGCAAACAAATTCTACTACTAATCGGGGGGGGTGGGGGCTCAGGTCAGGAGAAGCGGCCGACGCACAGTGCATTGCGTGCTGCGCACGCCAACCCCGTATTGAGAGTATTTTCAATACATAGAGCATTGCGTGCTTCGCACTCCAACCCCCGTATTGAGAATAAACCCCCGTATTGGAAGTATTTTCAATACACAGAGCAATGCGTGCTTCGTACGCCAATTTTAAGCCTATGTGCTATGGACGCACATGTGCGTCCGCGTTAAAATATTAGTGATTGTTACGTAGAACGGTTCAAAAATCAAAAATAAATTAATGTCTACGCATTTGGGCTATAAATATAAAAAACGAAACGTCAGCTCCTAGCATAGGAAATACGAAATTTGCGTAGCAGTGAACGTGTTAAACACCAATTTACATGCTTATTTTTACAATTTTGATACAGTTACCCATGTAAAATATTATAGGACGTAAGGATTTGTTTTGTTAGACTAAAGTATTTTTGTTGAACCTTCATAGTTTTCTTATTTAATAGATGAGATCCAGCTCACAACTCACAAGAGAAGAGACTAAGGCTGTAACCTACTGCATCCATGTGTATTGCACGTTGTAGTTTAATCAACTAAATATTAGTATGATGTAAATTATGTTGCTGGATCACCTGTTGTGTTGTCTATTTTATAATTTAACTTGCACTTTTTAAACCTAGTACAGTATTAATTTTTATTGCCAATTTGGGACGAAGTGGTTTGCCCCCTACCCCCCCCCCCCCCCCGGCTACGGCCTTGTATTTCGTATAAAAAAAATATACAAGCAGCCAGCTATTAGCGCCTTCGCAAGTAGACCAATTTCCCAAATAGGTGGTAAAAACCCTAAAACGTATAAACTTACCTTTGCAAATCAGATAAACTCACGTCAGCGGTTCAGCTGCGTGATCGAATTATTTACACTCGCATTGTAAACAAACACAGGGTGTTTATAAAATGCTGACCAATAATCCACCTACGCGTTTATTGCATCGTTAACAGTGCCATTAATCGTAGGTCCTGAAATGCTCAGTTTTCCTTATCTCACGAACGGTTTAACCGATTGATTTCAAACTTATTACGCCAAGACCTAGTTAATGTAAAATAACCAGCTTAGTAAATAATCCGTTTCAAAATGGCGGCCATTTAAATTTTGTGGACCTTTTCCGTTAATTCACCACCACGCGTTCTAGGGCTTTCCGTTTATTCACCGCCATTAAAGACCACCGATAAAGACAGTATGCGAATTACAATTCTGCTTGCGTAAGGGATGCGGCCGGCGCTCTTGACGGTCAGTCCTCTATTACCTTTCAGTCAGTCACGATGAACATGCTTAGTATTGCAAGTGAATGTGAAACTAAAGAACGAGCAGTGCGTTTTTACAAACACGTGGGATTTTGCATAACCCGAGATTATGTCGTAACAATGATGAAATGATTTTGCGATTTAGTGATGCTCAAGACCGTTGGTCCTGTTCAAAACGAGAGTGTCGCCAATACATAACAATCCGTTCGGATAACTTTTTAGCTGGCTCCCGTCTAGATTATAAAGCAATAGCTTGTACATTCATGCCTATTATTATTGAAAATGTCAACCCAAGTACGACCATAGTAACTGATGAGTGGCGATCTTACCATGGACTTGGCCAAACCTTCCAACATATGACTGTAAGTCATTCACTACACTTTGTAGATCCAGTCACTCTTGCTCGTACAAACACAATTGAGAGTACTTGGGGAAAAGTAAAATCTCGTAACAAAAAACAATGGGGTACGTATCGTCCCATGTTGAGCAGTTACTTAGTTGAGTACATGTGGCGTAAACGTTACGGTCCTGACAACCTGTTCGAAACAATGCTCCAACACATATCTCACAGTTCATGCCTGCTAACTAATCATTTTTCTAGGGCCTACTCATTGTTGAAACAAGTGTACTTTTTCATTGTATATGTGTTTAGCCTACGAATAAAACGTTAAACGTTAGTTATCTGTACATTGTTTCCTTTTACTATTTATACCAATATTAAGCTAGTGGTGGTGAATTAACGGAAAAGGTATAACTCAAAAACTGTTAATGTTTTTGGGAAAAAATAATTTAAGTCTATTTAATTTTCTATCGAATGGTGTAACTGTGAAAACTAAAAGATATCAGTAAAACAGCGTCCAGTATTGTGTATTGTTCAGACTTAAATTTAGTTCACTTTAACTTAAATATATCAGGTTAAAACGAGTTGAAAAGAAACTACTAGTTGGTAAGTAAAGGTTTAATCTGTGCAACAATGTAAAGGTTCCGATTTATCTTACCTTTTTTAGGTATAAATTATAAAAACAAAAACAAGTTACGTCATCTTAAATGTTAATCACTAATAATTCCGAGACAAGTGATAACGGCGGAAGCCGCGAATAGTACTACGCGCCTTTGACGCATCGCGGCCATCTTTCACGAAACAAAGTTTAACGCGAGTGTAATGGCGCGCGGATCTATGTTTATACACTTCGTCTGGTCGCGTTCGTTTCGTCAAGGTTAGACAAAAAATTAGCAAAGGTCGGACGAAGAGACAACCGGAAATGGGGATAAGTCATTTCGTACTTGGAGATTTATTTAGGGAGCGTGTACCGCCAGGCTCGCTAATAATAAAACGGGTTACAATATCGTCCGCGGCTCGGAATTTTTAAACTCTTTGTTGTGGTGTATTTTGCGCGTGACCCAAGGATGCGGATAATATAGAACAGTAGAACCTCTTTAATCCGAACTAATTAGAACCCGGAGGGGGGTTCTGACTATCGAATCGGATTACAGAACATATTATGCTTTTCACATAAATTAACAGCTAAAATGGATCATAAGACAGTGTTATAGAAAAATGAGAAATACTTTGCAATTTAAAACATTGTTTATTTAATTAAAATAGTAGATATACAATATATTTATGGCAAACGTAGTATGGGACATATTAGGCCTACAATAGAAAAAAATCTTTTTTTTTATTTCACTCCTATGGCGTTCGGATTAGCAGGGGTTCGGATTAAAGAGGTTTTACTGTAAATAGTTATGAGTTGACGTACAACCAGAAATACCAAATGTTTTAAAATACTTTTTATTTTGATAATGTCTACTAATCTATAAAATTAAAAATAATTTTTACAAGGGAGCGATTTAGAAGTTTTACGCCAAATGTTAGGTTAAGTACAATCATCATTATTGACCCTCTAGTACATGCGTTATCACCAGTTATCGCGTGCGGACTGTGGGTCCGCATTAAATATTTTCAAGTTTTTATGAACTTAGTGTAATATCTGTGCGCAAAACCAGTATTAAGGTAAATAAATTACACATCATTTAGAAGTTTTACGCCAAAAGTTAGGTTAGGTACAATAATCATTATTAACCCTCCAGTACACGCTTGGTCGACTGAAACACCAGTTATCGCGTGCGGACTGTCGGTCCGCATTAAATATTTTCAAGTTTGTATGAACTTAGTGTACTGTCTGTGCGCAAAACAAGAATTAAGTTAAATACATTACACATCTTTAGTTTATTACAACAGTGCTCTAAAACACTTTATAAAAAAAAAGTACCAAAAGATTTCCTGTCGATTGTGATAGCAGTGTTTTCTTTGTATATAACGTAGGCATTGACTGCAGCTATGTTTATAAAAGAGAAAAATACAACTAGAGTCCATCTATATTTTTGTTTCCATATTTCCGATATTATATCGATATTAGAGAAAAATCGGAAGAATAATGTCAATTTCGGATTTCAATATTTTGTCTATTCTGTCTATTTTGTCTATGTTGTAGTTGTTCGTTCTTTTCTACAACTGAATCGCAACTCATAAAAATAAAAACACAAGGCACTTACTCAACCTAAACAATCAATGTTTGTATTTAACCTACCTTAATATGAACTTAAAACACGCTTGATCATAGAGTAATCAACATAAAGTAACTTATCGTCCTGAACATAGACTTATATCCCGCTAGTATTTGAGTTTGACTTGTAGTTTCAGAACATAAGCAAAATTTAACATAACCTCTGGTCATACGTAAGTAAACAATTACCAATAATTCTGAACGTAAACTGTATTGTTTAGAGTTTTCTTTTTTCCTAATTTCTATAATATTTGATTCCCGCGAAAATGATTCGAGTTTTCAGAGTTAGTTTGACACGTAGTTTCAGAATACAAGCAAAATAAATAATAATCGCTGGTCAGGTGTAAGTAAAGGGAAACAATTAGGCCTACTATATTATTATAATTTACCAGTTTAAAAAAATAATATTGATATCATTTGATATTGCCGACATCGATATTTTGTTTCGATATTATCCTAATATCGATATTAGAGCTTGATATCGACATCAATATCGATTATTGGAAACTTCCCGATATCGCAACAACCCTAAATGTGAGTCCGAAAAAGACTTGACGTGCACAAGGTCAAAGGCAGCCACAAGCAACAAGCTAACCCCGAAAAATTGTTCACTGGGGTGGTGAAGGAAGGTTATGAGCTATTGAGCTCTCTGTTATGTATTGTCCGTGACTAGCACACAAAATACGAAAGTGCGGACTCATAGTCCGCGTTGCGCGCACCGGAGGGTTAAAGTCGGAAAATAACTAGCAATATTATAGGCCGTGCCAACCTAACTTGAGGCAGCCCAAACTGACCTGGAGGGTTTAACCCGTCCGCAATAGACCCTTTTACAATCCTATTCAACGCTTCCTTGAACGCCCTAGTACAATATTAAAATAAAACTAATTATAATGTGATATACTGATTCACGAATTCATATTAAGAACAACGATGTAACAAACATTTCTGTTTTTGTCCAATTTAATTCGGACATCTTTTACTGCAGTGCAATAAACCTAAAATTTAAAACTTCCTCTCTGCGTTTAAAAAAACTTCCTCTATTAAAACCGTAAAACATGTCCGATTGAAATTGGACAAAAACAGAAATGTTTGTTACATCGTAATACCTTCAGTAGTAACCATGACAACAGTCAATCCATGTTACTGAAGACTCAAGCAATGCCTCTTTTCAACGTCGGAGTAGTGGCAACACTTGTGTTTTTATGTTTTGTTTACGAATGCAAATTAGCAGTAATTGAAAACATAAATCATGACTACCAACTGTGCCCGCTAGTAAAATTTACAGGATGGTTGTAGGTAATTAAGACCAAAGTTAAGGTCAAGTAGATCAACAGATAATTTAACAGGTAGTATGGTACTATTAAAACAAAGAACGTATTACTAATTAAGTGATATAAATTGTAATTAGCAGACATTAACATTAAACACATTTAATATGGCTCTTTTTAGTATTCCGCGATTCTTCAATTCAAAGCCAAATGAAATCTGCAGCAAGTCTAGAAGTTGATAATACTTTTTTCAGACAAATAGATGATTCGGAATTGAGAAAAATATTTATTTAACTAATTTTTTAAATAAAATGAATTTAGTAGATACTTAAAATAAAATTGAAAAGGAGGTTTATAGAAATAAAGCGTCAGCACAAAAGGAACTTAAGTTTCAAAAATTAATGTTTATCGTAAAAGTTTTATTTAACACTGAAGAAGCCGGATACGCCAGCTAGTTTAAAAATAAAAAAAGTGTAAGAATAACGAACGCGTTTCGTAACAGCAGAGTTACAATAGCACCGGTCACGTTATGGTATTACCGTATTTCAAATAGTAAACAAATAACGGTATCAGCTGTTCTAAATCTGTTCTTACCCAACCATCCCCGCCTCTAGGCATTACAACTTCCGCCAAGTAAGTTTCCTTCGAGTAAGTGCAGTAAGATAACCTACTAACAATAATGGAGCTACTGTACCTAATTACCTGCAAGGTGCATTGTGATTGTGTTATCTGTCGAACTGCGAGTCACCATTTGACATTGAAAGTCAAATATAGGCAATTTAGAAAACATATTGCCAGGTGTTAACAATACCTATGGTGTACCACAAGGATCGGACTTTGGACCGAGTGTGTTTCTAAAATGTATTTTCTTCTTCGTGCGATTTCCTCGTCGAAATGGATCGTGATTCAGCTATTCTTTTTATAATAATGTAGCTTGTCACGAAGCGAGTCGATATTCCTTAAAATCGATTAAATTGTGTTTATTTTGTATGGAAAGTTTGTTTATACGTGTGTGGCAATAAAATTTTACACGAAGATTTTGAACAAAACCAAAAGCAAAAATAAAGAGAAATTTATGAGAACATGGTACCTCAAAATGTTATAATAATCTACTCTTTTTTTTTAATAATAATGCCCCACTAGTTGGGAGTCAAATTTATAATAATCATCACACAAATTTATTCTTTGAATGATCTAATAGGATTAGCCTATTTATGATAATCTTATATTACTTTGAAATTAAATGATAGCTGTACTTTTAATCAAAACTATAAATAAGAAACAGTTTTTTTTTTTTTTAATTGTAATCAATATTGTATCTTACATTTACTCTTTAAAAGAAAATATTGATAATTTTATTAGGTTCTCAAGATTGTTGTTCAGATTGTTCATTTACAGATTTCTTAAGATTGCCCATCAGCTTTGCTCAATTAATATTTGTTGATTTATTATCTAAAGTCATATGACAATAAATCTTTTATAAAATCTCGGGAAGGGTTATCTGGAACCGGAGTTTTGCCTACGGGTGTCAGGTAGATGGGGGGGGATGCCGTCGGCAACCTCTTGGTGCGGAGATTTGCCTACGGTGGGGGCGGGAGAAAGAGAGTGTGAGGGAGGGAGAGAGACACCGTTTCTTGTAGTGATTATTAAAGAGCATCCACCTTTCTCGTAATTATAATCATACTGTTATCGGCAAAATACTGTGACTAAACAGTTTTGGTAAGTCCTCTAGTTTTTTTTAAATTCTAATTATATAAAGTGATAATACGACGAAATATTATAATTATATAAATATTATAATCATACTGTTATCGGCAAAATACTGTGACTAAACAGTTTAGGTAAGTCCTCTAGTTTTTTTTTTATTATAATTATATAAAGTGATAATACGACGAAATATTATAATTATACAAATATTATAATCATATTGTTATCTGTAAAATACTGTGACTAAACAGTTTAGGTAAGTCCTCTAGTTTTTTTTTATTCTAATTATATAAAGTGATAATACGGTACCTGTAAAGTGATAATTTTTGTACCTGACAGAATTCTTTCTTTTATAATCGCTAGAAGAGTCTCTTTGTCTCTCTTCTCTACAGGAAACTCTCTCTCTCCCCCTCCCCCTCTCGCGCCCACCCCCAACCGTAGGCAAAACTCCGCAGTTTGAGGAATTCGCGGATGGGGACCCTTTCTACCTGATACCCGTAGGCAAAACTCCTACACTCAGGGTTATCGGCCGGGTTTGGATAATCTTTTTTATAATACATACATATTTGGATTTTAATCTATGTTGAATATTGAATTTAGAAAATGGCATCAAGATTGTACTCAAGATAAAATATTCAAAGTTCATTAATTTGATTAATTAGTCTCATTTAGTTGATTTTAACTATTGTTCTTTATAAAGTATACAGACTATACCTAGTTCTGTTCAATGTTAAACGGTTTTGTTTCATGTAACACTTTTATTTTTAACTGAATAAATATCGGAATTGCAAAAACACATCTTCATCTCTGGACACCTGGCTGTAGAATGCTTTCGAACTAGGCGGTAGTTAGGTCATTTTTCTATTGTCTCCTAGGGGGGATCTTGGTATTGCTCATCTTATTTCCTCTGTTGCACATCTGATCTCCGATTGGTCATTTCGTTAGGCTCCATGTATTATAACGTTTCTTGTGTGAATATCACATATTCGCGTGCACATAAATATTTCTTTTAAATTTATGCCATATTGGTTAAAATTACCATTATATTAGTAAAATAAAATTATGTATTAAACCACGACCTTAGTATCAAGCAGGCCTACTCTAGTGTGTTAATGGCTGAATGCTAAATCGTTATATGTTATTTTCGTTTTACAATATCTTTACAAATAAATACTAATAGGCCCTATTTTTACTTTAATTAACATTGTTTTACTGAACACTTATTTATGTTACACATATCTATATTATGTTCTATTGGTTGTATTTAGATTTTCTTATAACATAATTTCGAATCGCAATCTTTAATATCGATCATATGTTTGTTTACATTATTATAACCTAGTTTGGGTTCAATACGATTTCTGATCTTCACGCTGGATAACTGTGATTAAAGAATTGGTGTTAATGCTTGTTTGTGAATTTTATAGTGTGTTAATAGATGGAAAAGTGCTATATAAAAGTGTGGTATAATTTATTTTGATCTTGGTTGAAGTAGGCTAGGCTTAGGCTAGGTTTGTTTTTGCTTTTGTGAATTGGCAATCTTTAGGTTATAGGTCATTGTGTGATTCATGAGATTTGATATCATTATAATGTGGTACTGAAAAAGTTTCGCTTACCACATCTGTATATTTAAAAGACGTTCTGACTGACTGATTCATAATTTACGTACAGCCAAAACTATGATAGCTACAGCCTTAAAAATTCCAGGGTACTTTCACACCCCTACGTAGAAAGTGCACTAAGAAAGGATCAAAATATAGATTTTAAGTGTTGAAAATGGCCAAAATACGAGTGTTCACTCCCAATTCTATAACAGATAAAAAGCTGACTTCAATCAAAAGCTTAGATGTGACCTACAATGAACCAACAAACGTTTGTTGAATGCTTTTACATTCATTACCATAGCAACCAACTTTAAAAATTTAGGATCAGTTAATTATTTTTCACATTAAATTTGATTAGGTTAGGATAACAAAATAAAAACAAACAAAAACTAAACAAAAAAGGCTTACTGTCTTATAATTCAAACATCCGTTGTTACATATTACAAATGAATCAGCTGATTTGGAATAACACACTCTTGATTTTGTGTGTTTTTTGTGTGCAATATATATTTGTGTTTTTTGTTAATTGTTCCTGATGATGGGTGAATACCCGAAACTGCGGTAGAACAAGGTAAGATAATACCATAAAAACAGGATTAGTAGACGTATTATAATATACCGAAATTAATTTCACTAATCCGTGGGCTACCACAATCGAGTTTCTCTTGAAAACGTTTAAAACTTTATTGCCATAGCAATCAATTTGTCAAATTTAGAATCAGGTCCAACCAGAATCACAACCAACTCCTTTTTTAGGTTAGGTAATAGCAAACACAAACCTAGAAAAAGGCTTATATATTATAATTCAAACACCTATCACTATTAAAATTATTACAACTTTATTTTTTACTAGGCTTACTTGACCAGTTTTAATACTTTACCTTTTGGTCATATTTTATAACCTTAAAATTGCCCCTCTTCTATATAAAAATAACAAACAATTCTCTGTCCTAATCAATGAGAAAATATAGGATACAATCATTTGTTTGCATTTGCTTTGTCGGGGGGGGGGGGGGGGGGGG